>JBBPBX010008850.1:29518-61460 GCA_038048925.1 Garcialebias charrua
TACTTTTGGCAAAAAAAAAAGAAAACTCCAGAAGTAGAAATTAATAAATTTGTGTCACATATAAAACAGTCCTGCATCGCTTTGAATGAGAACATGCGAATGCTCGTTGGCTGCGTTGCTCCCCCGTGGTCTTCTGAACTTGACTTCAGCTCCGCCTCCTGCAGCTTTTTCTCTCGCTGCCGGCTGCCGCGCTGCATATTCTGTGTTTATATGTTAATAAAACGTTCCAAAAAAATGAAATAAAACCATGGATCGCTGGTCCAGCACACCAGAAGACCAGAAAATCTGCAGGGACTCGGGCAGCAACGTAAAACCCGATTTTAATTCTCTCGTGACAACCTGAGGCATTTCCTCATAGCGGAGGGAGAGGAGGAGGAGGAGGAGGGAGGAGGGAGCGATCACTGGACTTTTGGCCAAAAAAACAAAAGAAAACTCCAGATAAGGGATTAAGAAGGGGAAATTAATAAATTTGTGTCACATATAAAACAGTCCTGCATCGCTTTGCATCGCTTTGAATGAGAACATGCGGCTGCTCGCTGGCTGCGCTGGGACAGGTGGGGGCGTGGGTTAGGGGCCAAAAACTCTGCCCCTTCTGTTCTCTGATTGGTCCGGTCAAAAATCTACCGGAGAAATCGTTGTCTATGAGAGAAGTCCCAGACTGTGCAGTGAAGGGAAATGAGAATTGAGCGGAGCTGTGCAGGAAGGCGAGGGCCAGGCTAGTATTTTATAGGTGTGTTACATGACAATATATTTTTTATCAAAAGAACATGTCATGCTTGTGAATTTCTGTGTCATGGCTACAAACTGTTGAGTTCCCATAAGATGACAGAACTTTAAAGTTATTTAATCTGCCCACTTTTTTTGGTATAGCACAGCAAAACTGAAAGTTATGCACCATAACTCATGTTCCCTGAAGGAAGGGAACGAGGTGCAACATACTTGCTATGGGAATTGCGCCCCCGCGCAATTACCTGAAGGAATACATTCACGCCTTTACGGCAGGGGCGTCAGCGTCGCGCCAGAGGCCCCGCCCTCTGGGTATTTAAGCGGCTGACGCCCATCCATCTTTCTCCAAGATTGCACTTCACCGAGCTTTCAGCATTGAAAGGGCCAGATATGTTGCACCTCGTTCCCTTCCTTCAGGGAACATGAGTTATGGTGCATAACTTTCAGTTCCCTTTCAGTCTGGTCTCTCGGTGCAACATACTTGCTATGGGAACGTAATTCATTCACGCCCTTTAAATGCTCAGCAAAGTGCATGTGAGAACATCCGTCCTAAAAAGACAGGCATCTCACAGCTGCTTTCTACAGGGAATGTAGAGAGCACATGCTAAGAGGAAAAAAATGCAGAATGCAAAGAACATCAACGTGATGTTTCCACTGGGCATATGTATATATACAACACCAGCTAGAGACAGCCTAGCGTGCTCCACTAGTGTGAGTACTCATAATCTCCTTTTCCCTCTGGAGCATCCTGAGAAACAGGAGGAGCAATGGACCTACTACGTCACAAGAAATTGGGTGACAAATGTGGAGGTAGAAAACCCAGGCCAAGCACAGAGTAACCTCCCAGGTCCTTATTAGAAAACCTTTCCTTTTTTATTTATTTTTTATATAGGGCACGGCTGGCAAGTGGAACCCATCCTGATGTTGGAGATCAGTTAGGGAGAGAGGAAACCCTTCCAATAGACATATCCTAGGCAAAACATAAACACCAAGGGGTACCCTTGTGAATGTTGTTACTGTTTGTTTTGGGACAAAGCAACCAAAGCCTTAGGCTCTCAGCCAGTTCCCTTCAGAGGCCAGGCTGAAAGTTGCCATAACCCTGGACGTGGGTGTAGAAGCTACCCACGTGCCTGAGTCAGCAGGTCCCTGTGAGGAGGCAATTGCCATGGTATCCCTGATAACATTGAGATCAACTCTGGGAACCACGTTTTCTGTGGCCATCTGGGGGCTATGAGAATCAGGGAGAGGGCTCCCTGGCGTACCCGTTCCAATGTCGCCCCGATCAGAGGGACAGGTGGAAAGGCATAGTAGAGCACCCCTGCTGGCCAATCATGTGCCAGAGCATCCATACCCAATGGTGCGTCTGCTTCCCTCAAGGAGAAGTAGAGGTCACAGTGTGAGCTAGCCCTGCAAGCGAACAGGTCCACAGAGGCTCTCCCAAATCGTGACCAGACCTGTTCCACAATCCGTGGGTTCAGGCTCCATTCTGACGCCAAAAGAGGTCCTCTTGAGAGGGCGTCTGCTCCATAATTTAGATCACCAGGGACACGAGTCACCCTAAGTGACAAGATTCTTGGAGAACACCATGTGAGCATCCTCTGTGCTAGTCCGATGAGGACCCGGGACCTTGTCCCTCCCTCTCTGTTGATGAAGGACACTGTGGTCCTGTTATCTGATTTCACTAGGATATGTTGTCCAGCAACCAGACCTTTATTGAATAAGTATTTTAATGACAGGAATACGGCCAGCAACTCCAGGAAGTTGATATGTAATCTCGCTTTCTGTTCATTCCAAAGGCCGCTGGCGTTCTGATTTCTACAGATTGTCCCCCATCCGGTTTTTTAGGCGTCCGTCGTGATGACTACACGAGATGACACTCTTACCAGTGAGACCCCTTCCGTGAAAACGGACAAATCTCTCCAGGGTTCCAGGGCCTCCAGGCACTCTGAATCTATCCTAACCTTTCCTGCTTGATTAGGCAGGGCGGGTTGTGTCCGTTGGTTTAGCCATACTTGTATGGGCCGCATTTTCAGCAATGCGTGTGGCACATAGGGAATGGCTACCACCAATTTTGCCTAAAAGGCGTTGGCACGTTTTCACAGGGACCTGTTGGTCCAGTTTAAATCTGTCAAAGCAACGGCGAATGGAGGAAACTCTTTTCTTCGAGAGCCATGCCCTGTACTGGACAGTATCTATCTGTACTCCCAGAAATACGGTAACCCGTGATGGAGTTAAATCACTTTTTTGTAGGTTTATGACAAAACCGAGATACTCCAGGTGAGATATCACCTTATAGGAGTGTGACTGGGCCTGCTTTCTGCTTTCAGCCAGAATCAGCAGGTCATCCAAGTAAATCATGACCCTGAGTCCTTGATTCCTAAGAGGGGTCAGGGCTGCATCCAGACATTTAGTAAATGTACGCGGAGCAGTCTTTAAACCGAAGGGTAAAGCTTTGAATTCATAAGCATTTCTCTCTAACGCAAAGCGGAGGAACTTTCTGTGTTTCCTCCACACGCCTTTATGGAAATAGGCATATTTTAAATCCATTGTACATTCATTCATTCAACCTTTATTTAGTCAGGTAAATCTTTTGAACCTCATGGGCTCATTTACGAAAGCGACCTGCTAAAACTAAAGAACAATGAACAGCAGTGATAGAATTTCATTAAACAATAAACAAACAAACAATAAACAATAGAAAACAAAAAGAGAGAAAAAAACAAAAGATTTTTTTTTTTTTTTAACAAAGTATCAAAAAACTAGCAAAACATTATAAGGTAGACGTATAAAATCAAAGACAGGAACAAATCTGCATTGGTTTTTGCCAGGATTCCAACAGATTCTGAAAACCATTTAGAGAAGTCAAGGTCGAGAGCTTCAGATCTTTTTGTAAGATATTCCATGAAGCAGGAGCAGAATAGGAGAAGGCCCTTTTTCCAAGTTCAGTCCTCACTGACGGAACACTGCAGGTAATCATGTCCTGAGAGCGCACACTGTAGCTGCACTCACGCAAAGACATGTAGGAGGAGATGTATGAGGGCAGCAGACCAAGAAGTGATTTAAAGATGAAAATGTACCAGTGGAAGAGTCTGCGTGAGGTTAATGATGTCCAATTAACCAGTGAATACAGGGTGCAGTGGTGGGTACGATAATCACAACCAGTTATGAATCTTAGTGCACCATGATAGACCACATCCAACATCCGCAGGGTGCTTGTAGGAGCATTCATGTAGAGAATGTCACCGTAATCAATGGAGGGAAGGAAAGTCACAGATACAAGGCGTTTCCTAACATTCAGTGTTAGACATGATCTGTTTCTGAAAAAGAAACCCAGTTTAACTTTCAATTTCTTCACTAGGTTTTCCACGTGGAGTTTAAAAGAGAGATGTGAATCGATCAGGATACCCAGATATTTATAGGAATCAACAAACTCAATAGGGACACCATTTGAAGATAAAATCAGAGGAGGATCTGCTGGAACCGCCTTCCTATTTGAAAAAAACATCCCTTTTGTTTTATCAGCATTTAGGACAAGTTTGAGACGGAACAAATCTGACTGGATGATGTCAAAAGCGGATTGTAGTAACTGGAAAGCCTTAGCTACTGTTTTAGCTCGGCAATAAACAACTGTATCATCAGCATAGAAATGTAAGGATGCATCAGGGATGCAGTGACCTACATTAGCTATGTAGATTGTAAAGAGAGTTGGTCCTAAAACTGAGCCTTGTGGTACACCATTTTTAACTGTTAAATAGCTGGAAGAAGCACCGTTATGTTGAACACATTGCCTCCGATTGGAAAGATAGTTAGAAAACCAACCGATGGTGTGATCAGAGAAACCGATTTCTGAGAGCTTATGACACAGGATGTTATGATCCACAGTGTCAAAAGCTTTAGACAGGTCTAAGAAAAGTGCAGCACAATAGTCCTTAGCATCCAATGCTTCAACAACATCATTCAGAACCTTCAGAGAAGCAGTTGTTGTGCTGTGTTTTTTCCTGAAACCAGATTGATGGAGAGGTAAGATGTTAAATGAGTCCAGATAATTTTTGATCTGAGAGTTTATCAGTTTTTCTTGAACCTTGGCTAAGATGCAGAGTTTAGAGATCGGTCGATAATTGTTCAGTGAGGTGGGGTCACCTCCCTTCAGCAAAGGAAGAACAAAGGCTGTTTTCCAAGCATCCGGAATGGTGTTTTGGCTTATGGATAGATTAAAGATGTGGGTCACAGGGACTGTGATGATATGAGCAGCCAGCCTTAAGAAATAAGGTGGAAGTTCATCTGGACCTGCAGATTTTTTAGGATCAAGATCATTTAACAGTTTATTTACCTCACTGACTGAGAATGGAGAAAAAGAGAAGGTGTGATTAACAGATGGTTGGCTTGTAGGAGGGATTTGATTTGTTGAAGTTTGATTATTAGATAAAGTGGCCGATTTTCCGTTTGTAACTGTATCAAATAAAGAACTAGAAGCAACAAAATGTTTATTGAAACAGTTCAGGATCTCGTGCTTATTTGACACAGGAACAGAGTCAACAAGAAATTGTGATGGGAGGTCAGATGATTGGGGGGTGCCTGAGAGAGATTTAATGGTTTTCCAGAATTTTTTAGGATCGTTTAGATTTTTGGAGGTCTGAGATAAGAAGTAGTTACGTTTTGCAGCTTTAATGGCAGTTGTGCATTTATTCCTTAGCTGCCGAAATTTCAACCAATCAGTGTCTGAGTGTGATTTTCTTGCTGCTGCCCAAAGATGATCTCTCCAGTGCAGGAGATCAGCTAGTTCAGGAGTAAACCAGGGGCTGTCACGGCCCTTTATCCTGAACTGCCGGAAAGGAGCGTGTTTGTTTACAAAGTAAATGAAACTACCATGAAAATAGTTCCAAGCGGTGTTCACGTCATTGATTTGTAGGATACGTTGCCAATCAAAGTGGGATAGATCCCAAAGGAATGACTGTTCACAGAAACGTTTCAAATCCCTTTTTTGGATTATTCTGGGCTTAGCAGGTGGAAGTTTAGTAGATCTAAGAGCTGCTATTACGGAATGATCACTCAAAACGTTAGCAAATACACCTATACCAGGAAATTTGTGAGGTGCATTTGTGAAAAACAGATCTAAGGTGGAAGATTTTTCGGGACATTTTAAGTTTACATGCGTAGTCTCCTGGTCTCACAGACTGGAGAACTTGCTGTAGTGTAAGCATCTTGAACATAAATGTTTTAATCCTTTTGTTGAGAGTCCTGAGATCCAGAATCGGTCTCAGGGAATGATCCTTTTTGTGTACCAGGAAGTACTTGCTGTAGTGGCCAGAGCGTAGTTCACATCCTGAGACCAAACTAATCACTCCCTTTTGCAGCATTGTCGAAACTTCCTCCTTCAGCATGTGTGCACGTTTAGGGTTGATCTTACTGGCTGCGGGGGCCAGGTGAGCTGCCAGAGTCTCCTCTATCAGGGGTAGGCTGGCAAGGCCCACCTACTCCATTCCCGCGACATCAAAGAGTCGGGATAGTGGCAGCATGATGGGAGCTCCGGGTTCTACCCAGGAGCATTTGAGCTCCATGAGGAAGTCTGGAAAAATTGGCATTTTCTGCGACGTTGTCGGCTGCTTCGCGTAGAAGTAGCTTCCCGCTAGCCTCGTAGCCTGTTGGCGAGGCGTGGGGTCTGGCCACGTGACCTACAGGGCATCTGCCACCCTATGGCATAGGTCGAACAGAGCAGGTACCGACAATTCCGGTTCCGGAAGGATTTACGCCAGGTTCTGGGAGGAATTCACAGTTTCTCCTTTGTAACCGTATTCGGCGTCTTGGTCGGACACTTCGGGCGTAGAGTCCTCGACGGCAACAGAGGAGTCCGACACATTGTCCTCTCCAACTCGACCGTTGCATTCCATGTCCACGTTTTCGAGCTCCGGTTCGGGAGCGAGCAGTTTAGTGCGACGTGCGACCTTCAGCGCCGCGTTCCTAGCCATGGATTTGGCCAACGCGTCAGCGCAGCGTTTCCTCACTACGCCGACATTTGACGGCAGTGGGAGCAGGAGTCGTGGAATTCCAGCGCTTTCCTCGCGTGCAGAATCACTAAGCAGACAGGACAGGCCTTGTGGGTGTCCGTCGTCGAGAGGGAGTAGCTGCATCCGCTGGGGCATGGGCACGAGTGAGGACTCGTCTTCATGGTTTTCTTCCTCTTTGTCCTCCGTCTTCCCTTCTCGGGAGCCATGTCCGGAGATGAGAAGCGTCGAAGTCCTGGTTTCCTTTTGTTCGAAGCCGTCCTCTCCGTCGTCTTGCTTTCGCTGGTTAGCTTGCTAATGATTAGCAGAAGGTTGTGACGTAGTTAACACCGTCGAGCAAAGCAGCTGTGGAAAGGGAAGAAAACTTCGAGGTAAGTAGAAAAACGCTGGACTAGCTTTCGCCAGCCCAGTAGTACGCAGGAAAAATTCTCTGTACGCTCAGTGTAGGGAGCAAGCTCACCTCAGTCGAGCAATGCGACAACAGAGAAGTCCCACAAAGTTCAGGTGTTAAGCGAGATGAAGGGCAAAATAGATGGATGGGCGTCAGCCACTTAAATACCCAGAGGGCGGGGCCTCTGGCGAGACGCTGACGCCCTTGCCGTAAAGGCGTGAATGTATTCCTTCAGGTAATCGTGCAGTGGTGCAATTCCCATAGCAAGTATGTTGCACCGAGAGACCTGACTTAAAGGGAACTGAGTCTTGAAGCCTGTTTCAGTTGACTGTCTTTGGGTAGTGGCGGTCCTAGCCTTTTTGGCACCCTGTGCGAGCAGCAAAATCTCCCAAAATCCCTTGCTTTTTCTCCCTTCAATCTTTCCACTGACCGCACTTACGTATCACCTCCTGGCACGTAACAAAAACTAAACTAAAAGTGGAGGAGGTGCATCCCCGTAGCTGCTAAGGTGATAAACTGATGACATGGGAATAAATGAAGGGCTAATAGTTTTGTTTTTCCTGTGACTTATGTGCAGTATGATAAATGATAGGAGCATAATAAATGCTCCCAATGTTTTGTTGGTCTTTTTTTTTTTTTTTGTAAAGACGTTTTTATGCATTATATTTATTTATTTATTTTGCATCATAAGATACTGTGACGTCATCGGCTACTCGAGCGCCGATGTGTATTCACATCGATGATACCCCAACACTTAGTATGACATCAGAACCCCAATTAGTTTGGATGTGTGTGTTTTCTGAACAGCAGGATGTTCTTTAAACGTGGAGAGAAACAGCAGAACAAACAGACTCACCAGGATGTGCACACACAGAAAAAAAAGAAAATCCTCCCTTAGAGGTTTAAGTTCTTTTTAATGACACCATCTTCGAAAGCTATATATAGACCAGTGCATAAAAAAAATAAAATTAAAAGAAACAGATAAAAAAGAAAGAAAGAAAAACATTACATAAGATCTGGTTATAATCTCATAAAAACTTGCCTGGCCCTCGCCTTCCTACACAGCTCCGCTCAATTCTCATTTCCCTTCACTGCTCCGTCTGGGACTTCTCCCATAGACAAGGATTTCGCCGGTAGATTTTTGACCGGACCAATCAGAGAACAGAAGGCGGAGTTTCCGGACCAATCAGAGAACAGAAGGCGGAGTTTTGAACGACGTCGATTTCATGCGCAGTTTGCCCTGCTCAAAATGGCTGCCTGCACGAAGGAATTTACAAGAAAACACGGTAAAAAACTATTATTTCTTTGCTGAGAAAAAATATATTTCTTAGCTGACGTTATAGCAGAAGGGTTCCTGAGCTTAACAGTTCCTAAATCAATTCACGAAATGGTCAAATCTGCTAGATTTAAATTGTTTCGGTTTGACTTTTTCCAGACAGCCTCGGGGGCGCTACGAAAATAAATTATAAAAAATCAAATTTTATCTCAAATGTTTCATCCAGGCCAACAGTCAGTAAATTAAAGACATATAATTACACACTGGTAGCAGAAAAAATATCCACGAGTGGTTTCTGAGCTGTGTTGACGTAAGATTCTATCCGTCCCAGAATTCGTTTTTTGGTTCACTTTGGAACAGGAAGGAGAGATACACTTACACACGACAGACGCTCACTTAAAGTTCCAAACCAGTTTAATTAATCATAAGTTAAAAGTCACAGAATACATTTGTTCTATTTCAAAAGTCATTATATTGGATTAGAATAAGTGGACAGAGAGTGAGTGACAGAGATAGAGAGACAGAAGAAGGGAGGAGGGGAGAGAGAGACAGGGAGAGAGGAGGGGGGAGAGAGACATACAACCTGATCCGTGGACTACTTCTCTGCCTTGCTGTTGGAGGATCGAACCTTTTTATACCCTTCTGTGGGGGTTTTGTTTCAGAGACTGTTGTCCCCTCTTTATTGCCAAAAAACAGGAAATGCCACTGCCTTCCCCCAGCTTGCTCGAGTGGTCTCCCCAAGTCATATATTCTACAAAGTCGTAAAACTGACAGGACAAAGAGGCGCCAGCTATATTATCATCCCCCAGCCTCACCAGAACAGATCTGCCTGTGTCCTTTAGTAAATCTTTATCACTCTACAAAAGAAACTGATAATTTGAACACCATATGAAAAACTCCTTCAAAATAAATATAAAACACGAAGAAAAATATATGTTTATTTCACAACAATCCCCCTTTGGACCTCATTCTGCTGAGGTCCATCCCAAAAGAAATAAAATCACACACCTGATACCGCAGCTAAAACGCATATATTCACAATATTCAATCAGTTCTTTTCAAAATCCTCCAAGTTATAGTTTTTTTTTTTTAACAAAAACAGTTGTCTCATCACCTCAGGGATCCCGTTTTTCCAGAGTGGACGTGATAAGTCTAACCGTCAAAGACCTTAACCAATGCACGTAGCAGCACCCGCAAGTTATAAGTATGCCTAAGAGAATAGCCAATGATACCATTATAGATACGAACACCTGTTTCCAAGGACCGAAGATCTTTATTAGTCAATCGTCCAGTGGGTCGTCCAGACCCGAATGAATTTATTAATATGCAAATTGTAGAATATAAGGAAATATATGCAAACTATGAACGATATTAATAGTAAGCGCTTAGGATATTGCAGAATTATGAACCTTGAGTTCCCAAATTCATCCTCCAGCAGTAAGGCAGTTGTCTCCCTTGAACACACAAAAATAGAGAAAGAACACAAGATTTATATCATCATCACAGAAACATTAATATACTTTTTACACGTACTCAGGGGCATTCCCCTTGGGTGCTCGGGAATGTCCTCCTATGTTCCCGAGTTTTCTTCGTGTAATGTGAGACTCTAATATGTAGTGTTTTTATCGTTTTAGGTGTCTGTTCTATGTGTGCATGTTCCAGTACCGAGTGGCTCCATTAAACAGAGTCCTTCTGAGCCTCGCACGCAACTTACTCGGCTACTTTCGTCTACCAAGGCACAAGAGTTCGAATGCGAGCTCCTCTTGTTGTCCAGCCCAATCCTTTAGCTCCTTCCTGGTTCACGGGTTGGAGCACACTGAACCGTGTGGATCCCCTGGCATTGACACGCACTGCCTGTGGTGTGCGTTCAGCGACCCCACACGGGTCCGTACTTGACCAGGGCTGTCTGGTCTTGCCTCCCCTGGACTCCGTTGAGAAAACTCCCTCAGCTGGAGCATTTCCAGGAACCACCTATCATAAACAGAATGTGCCACAGCAAACAACACCCAATCAATTATAAATCAGTAGTCCAAAGAATGAATCATGCATGTTAGTTGGTTTGGAAGAGGCTTAATCTTCATTAGGGTTAATTATGAGTAGTTTTAAGGCGGTTCATACTTACAAAAAATACTGTACCTTTTCACTCAGCTTATAGCAGAAATTACACACATAAAAATAACATCACAAGCGGCGGCAGAGCATAATTAAAAAATAACATAGCAAGCGGCGGCAGAGCATAATTCACAAAACATTGTACACCTGTGGTTCTATACACATTTTCCCTAAGTCAATAAGTCACATGTCGTCTAGTCAAGTCAATGGCTATAAATCTACAGAACCACCATATCCCTCTGATCAGGTCCACTTCAGGTTTGAGTGGTTTTGAGCCTGCAGGCCAGGAAACATTTCCAAGGGGCGTCCCCCTCCTGCTTCACACACATTTCACAGAGGGGAAAAAACAGTGTTGTTAATTGCTCATTTGAAATATGCTTGCATCAATACTCCTTCCTCCATGACATGATTAAAAAACGTTCAAGACTGATGCCGCCTCAATATCAACGCAAGTGAACTTTGTTTATAACGCCAATTTATCAGTTATCCTTATTATTCTTTGTATACTAAAATGTATTTACCATCTTTTAGTTAATTAGTTATTTCTAGGAACATTTTCGGCCTAGTTGTTTCTAGGAAACATTTACAATCTAGTTATTTCTAGGGACCAATTTCAACCTTTCTATTTTTAGAAACATCTGTCAACCTCTTAACCCCCTTTTGAAACAAAACTCTACCTTGTTTCAATTATGCCAAAGTTATTTGGTTAATAAATTGGAAATTGTGTCTAAATTTACCATCCTTTAACCTTAGCACTAGTGTCAGATGTTTCCTAAACCTCTGCCTATTGCCACCAGTAATTTGGTTTTCACAACCATATAGCTAACAGTAATCTACGATATCATCTCATTTTCTTTAAAATTATAATCATTTACCAAAATGTACCCCTTGTGACACATCAGAATCCCAACATGCACTCCGCCAAGGATAACTGCAAAAACAAAAATATAAAAGTTAACTCGTTTTGGGGCCAGGAGCTAGGATCATTTCCCTTGCTCCCCTTCAGCTTCACCACAGTTACAAGAACCAGAAAAAGCAAGTCGTCAGATCCACCTGAGCATAGTATAACTGAGAATCATGAGGCCTGCGCTGGCAGGCCCTAATGTGCCTATGTGTTTCATTAAAAATTTATCATAGCAGCTGTAGTTTTGATCCCGGCCACTAAGATCAACGACAGATCCTCACAGATCAATATGGGGTGTGGCCTTTGCTGGTATGAGTGACTTCAGGACCATTTGTTCTCTTGTCTGTTTGGAGAACGTGTTCAGCTTTCTCTTGTTCCAGCCCCCAGTGAGACGTTCACTGGGTTCTGATTCTCGTCCGGACCCCCAAATCCGGACCGTATATCCTGGCCATTTGTGTCTGATGACCATGTTTCGACAGTTCTTTGAGAAAGTCTTTGCCTCTGCTCGGCTGAAAGTTTTTGTGGACAGTCTTTTGTTCTTTCGGTGCCTTTGTTGTTTTCAGTCGTTCCTTGCGTATGCCCCTCAAAGTTCTTGAGCAAGGTTGCATATGAGTTTGTTCTTCCCAGTGAAGTCACAGCGAGTCAGTTTCTGGACACACCTTCATATTAAATCTGATCCGATCTGATCAATAACCACAGTAGCTGAGATTCAAAAGTCAGATGCTGCATGTGTTTTGACAGAGGCCTATCCTAATGCATATTTACCATTATGTGTTCTGTATAGATGAGGTGGGATTCATAAGACTCACTCTTGTTCCATCAACACTGTTCAATGAGGCTATTTAAAAAATTGAAAAACTAAAAAATTTAAAAAAAATCATTAACAGACCAGGATCAAATTAATTTTCTGTTAACAATCTTTATTATGGAACCTTCGACGGAGGCATCTTTTAATCTGATCTGCACAACAGATCCAAAACATTAGTTTACCTAAAAGTGAAATAATCAATTTAACCCTGAAATCAAAAAATACTGTAGCCTACTTTTATTTTAGAAAATATAATTTACGGTCTTCTAAGACCCCCTTGCTAGTATACAGTCTATGATAATTAGCAAATTCCTTGAGCCTCCTAAGACCTGCCTTCTTGTTGGATTTATTTATGTATCGTGTATATTTTCATGCCCTCCTAAATTGTCAATTTGAAATTATTAAGCTCAGTGGCTCATTTATTCAAAGTAAAAATATGGGCTCTTTCATTTTGGCCTGTTGTTCCAGGTATATAACTATTAATCCAGGGGTGTCAAACTCATTTTGATCTAGGGGCCGCATACAGCTTAATCTGATCTCAAGGGGGTCAGACCAGAATACTCATTCCAAAAGTCCACTTTTGTCTTTATATTAGTGCAAAGAATAAAGAAATTATAAAAATATTAACATTAAATTAATTGTCCTTTTACATTTGTACTCAGTTTAACATTTAAGTGCATTACATATTAAAGAAATGATCAGTGATTGCACGTTTTAAAACATTTATTCAACAAACTGTTTTGTTAAATACCCTGATGCATGCTCCATAATCCATGTAGAGAAATCTAAAAAAGCTAAATCTGAGCTTCTGGACATACAAAAAAACAGTTCTGTTAAAACCCTTTCCTGCATGTTAAAAGTGCATCAAAATTTAGAAATGAATGAATTTTAAATCCATTTTCCACATCTATAAATATGTATTCATTTAAGACCTGTCTGTGAGGGCTACTCCCTCCTTAGCACTTTGAGATTTCCATTAATGAAAAGTGCGTTATAAATTGAATTCATTACTATTATTATTATTATTATTTATTCTTCAAACCCCAATCTGTCCTCTTCTCTTATTCATCTGACTCCAAACAGTTATTAAACTCTGTACCTGCATCCCTTTACTTTTATTAAATGTTTCAGAACGAATAACCCAACTGGATGACTAAATTAAAAAATAAAGTGACTCCGACCTGTTTTTGGTTTTTTCTAGAAATTATTATGCTCCTGTCTGCAGTACCTTTTTTCGTCCATCAGGGGTCTCCATTATACTCAGGCTCAATGTTGCCAGCTGTACGATAATTTTCGTATTTGTACGATAATTTTGCCCTCTGTACGATCAATAATCCCGACAAAGGCCAAAAATACAATAATTTCGCCATTCTGTAAACGTGTAGTTGTGATCGGTTTTCATCAGCCTGTCGCAACTGTCTGTCGGAGTTTTTTTTTTTTTTTTTTGAACCCTGAAGGCGTCTTGGAATTCCAGCTAATCCTGCTTTTCTAAATGTGACAGAAGACTTTCTGTTGAGCTCATTAATTACCACCAGACAATAATGCGTATTGTCTATGGTTCCCCCCAGTACTGACGCCACAAAGCTGTGAGTGCCTGTTAGACGCTACAGTACAGTACTTATTATTTTGTTTATAATGGGTGTACGATAATCCTACATTTCTCACCTGGCAACCCTGCTCAGGCTATACACGAAACAACTGTGTCTTTTGCGTCCCCATAGTTGCCAAATCCGCTTATTTCCAGCGGCATTGGGCTTGTTTTCCCTGGAGCCGCTTTCAAATTTGATCAGCCGCTTGTGGCGGGTTTTTATTTTCGCTTCTCGTGGACATTGAGTCGCTTAGTTGTGCTTGTTTTGAAGGAGCTGATCGCTTCTTTTGTCTAGCGATCTGGCAACCCTGCTCTTCGGGTCGACGCTCACAAGACGACGTGGACATTCACTGGATCTATTCACAAAAGTACGTCTTCCAAATTGGTAATCCACTTTCTCTGCTTCTTATATTGGGAAATACAAGTATGATGCGTTCGGTTCTATATCCTCACAGCCTATACACAAATTATAAAACTACATCTCGTAAACCACGTCGGACCTATGGCTCGTTAGCTTTGCTGTTAGCTGCTAAGTTCGTCTACAAAAACTAAATTTGGATTATTTAAAGTCGATATTGTTTATCTACACGACGCGCCACTGTACGCTTTGTTAGCGAATCCGATGTGAGCTGTCTACCGTTACAAAGTTATAAAATGTCCGCTGTTGGGCATATGCTATGCTAACGGGAGGTTCACTGCAATTTTCCAACTTTCCCGTTATCTAAGTGTTATAACCTAAAATTATTGAGATAGAATGTCATAATCCTTTTTGATCAATCCTTCCAACTGTGACGGTTCATTCGGCCCTAATTAATTTGTCTCGAACTATCCGCAAATATTTTATTTGTTTATTCAAAAAACCGTACAATCCTGAGGCCTTCTAGCCTGGTTAAAACCAGACCCTCGTCAAGAGCTGAAGTTCTAATTTTTCATTTCACCCACATTCACGCTGTAGAAAATGATCTCGTCCTGTTAAAATGGAGAAGTGTAACCCGTTTTAATGTAACGTTTATTTTTGTGTTTCAGGAACCCAGCACCAACTCCTGAAGAGGTGGAGAATTCGTTTATTACTCTATTAACGGCGGTATCTAAATAAAACTGTTCTAACTTCAGCGCCTCAATGTTTGTTTCATATTTAAGAAGAAAAAGCAATCCATAAATATGTCATACAGGCTAAAAATACAGTACAGTAATCATTATTTTCCTCCTTCCATTTTTGAATTCTTTAAAGTCCATGACTCACCATGTTTTCAAATTGCATCGCCATTATTTATTTGTTTATTTAAAAATAATACAGGAGCGTTTATTTATATGGTAGAGAAATAACACTAAATGTGTTATTTCATGATTTCATGATTTATAGCAGATTTTTAGCAAAAGCTCCGGGAATATCTGCCCCTCTCTTTTTCCTCTCCCCGTGGGTCGGGAGTTCAGAAGGTAGCCGCACAGCAGAGCTCTGAGCACGCGTGCCCGTGCTCTCTGGACAGAACCGAGCCCTGAGTCAACGACCAGAACTCCAGGGGTCACCGCAGAACGGGGAGCCAGGGAGAAGACGAGAGAAGCCGCGCGGCTCATGCTCCTCTCTGCTCAGAAGCTGAGAGGCTCTGAGAGCAGCGAGCAACAGTCCGCAGGGTGTTATATCTTATTAAAACGTCTATGAAATAAAAAAAAATAAAAACAGAGCACTGGTCCAGTTGTACACACAAATGCACCAAGAAATATGCAGTTTCAACTCCCATTTTTAAAAGATATGTATGGAACAATTAAATAAATAACAAGTAGGACCATGCTTTTATTGAGGCAAAAAATATTGTGATATCAAGGTATTTTACTTAATAATTTCTGTATATAGCCTGTTTCAGCTTTTTCAGCTAATTCTACATTTTTAATCCAACTTTTCAGCCTAATTTAGCAAAACCATGCTCTTGTTTAGCTATTTATTTATTTATATATTTTTTAAATCATTCTAATTAACTTAAACTGTTTATTTTCATTAGACCAGTATTTTTCAACCTTTTTGGAGCCAAGGCACAGTGTTTTCATTGAAAAAATCACGAGGCACACCACCAACCAGAATTGTAAACAGATACTGTACTCTGTATCCGCCTATATTAAATATATAGTCATTCTTATCATAGTGTCTTGGATAGAAATAAAATAAACACAGAAATGTATTTTTATCATATTTTATATTTCTTATTTCAATGTGGTCTTGTGACTGTTACATGCTCAAAGCAGCAAGGGGCGATATGTACCATTTAAGTTTACCGGTATATATATATATTTTTTTTATTTATTTTATTATTATATATATATATATATATATATATATATATATATATTTTTTTTTTTTGGGTACTTCATTGTGTATTTTATGAGTGTGGACAAAGTCAAACACTAAAGCTGTTTAGAAAACCACTTGGTTTCTAAACTTAAAAATATTTAGATCACAGATCAAAAATTTAAACTGAGAGCCTGTATCATTATAAAGGAAAAAATATGTTGTTTCAAAAATTCATAGCGTCTACAAATCCCCCCCCAAAAAAATTGGGATAAAACCATTTTTCCCACTGTGCCGTAGTAAGTGGACCACTTATAGCTTTGGCCCCCTCTCGGCCCCCCCAGCAATAAAAGTCTAACTCCGCCACTGGTCCAGAGCAGCACAGCGCTGCAGAGAGAGAGAAAGCCACACGCAGTTTGGAGAGCAGAGACAAGTCACGCAGGTGAGGCAGGCATTGACTCCTCACATGGCAGGAAACCATTATTTTAGAACATAAAAAAGATTTAGTATTCTGTGACTAATTCTATTCTATTTTTATCTGGTCCAGGAACTCTTATCAGATTATTTTATCAGCGAAAGTCAGCGCGTTTTCCTCAATATTTTTTCTTCACTCAGTCCCACACTTTATTTATTTTATTTGTTTGTGGGTTTAATTTTTTTCTTCACTCAGTCCCACACTTTATTTATTTTATTTGTTTGTGGGTTTAATTTTTTTCTTCACTCAGTCCCACACTTTATTTATTTTATTTGTTTGTGGGTTTAAATTTTTTCAATGCCTTCATTCCTAATGTATTATAATGTATTTACGCATGGTAATATACAAATACATCACCTCACCAGATCCCGCCTCCACTTATCATAAGTCAAATTATAAGTGGATTTAATTGACACTGTTTTTATAGTTAGCCACAAAACCTAACAAGATTACAGTTGAACTTGGTCTAGGGTTTCAGGAGCGACGGCGAATATTTATTCTAGAACCCCACTCCCCCTTAACCAGAGTGATCCGTCGATCATCTGGGTGCGCAACCACTGCGTGTTTTTACTCTGGGATCTGGAGTCTTGGCTGGAAACTTATAATTCTACTTTTAATTGTAACGTTCTTTTTCTTTTTACACGTATTAACCCTGGAGTCCAAACACTGAGTAAAATTTGCCTATAAAATTTCCAATCACAGATTTCGTTTAAACAGGAATCTGCTTACCTTTTTTTTGTTGGAGTGACCGGTCACTGATCAGTGCTCTGGACTCCTCTGCCCCTTCCTGTCCGCGCGTGCAACCATCTCGGTAGGAACCTCCAAATGTTGACGTAATGAAACTATCCGTCCCAGAATTCGTTTTTTGGTTCACTTTGGAACAGGAAGGAGAGATACACTTACACACGACAGACGCTCACTTAAAGTTCCAAACCAGTTTAATTAATCATAAGTTAAAAGTCACAGAATACATTTGTTCTATTTCAAAAGTCATTATATTGGATTAGAATAAGTGGACAGAGAGTGAGTGACAGAGATAGAGCGACAGAAGAAGGGAGGAGGGGAGAGAGAGACAGGGAGAGAGGAGGGGGGAGAGAGACATACAACCTGATCCGTGGACTACTTCTCTGCCTTGCTGTTGGAGGATCGAACCTTTTTATACCCTTCTATGGGGGTTTTGTTTCAGAGACTGTTGTCTCCTCTTTATTGCCAAAAAACAGGAAATGCCACTGCCTTCCCCCAGCTTGCTCGAGTGGTCTCCCCAAGTCATATATTCTACAAAGTCGTAAAACTGACAGGACAAAGAGGCGCCAGCTATATTATCATCCCCCAGCCTCACCAGAACAGATCTGCCTGTGTCCTTTAGTAAATCTTTATCACTCTACAAAAGAAACTGATAATTTGAACACCATATGAAAAACTCCTTCAAAATAAATATAAAACACGAAGAAAAATATATGTTTATTTCACAACACCAACAGAAAAATATAGTCTGCAAAAAGTTCAAAGAGACACTGAAGTTCCCAAACCAGACCCCCTATGCTCCCCAACCAAGCCTGAAGATCCTGTTTATGAACACCACAAACTGGAGCGGAAACTAGGGACAACCCTGGCAGAATCCAACCTGCACCAGTGATCTCAACTCTGCTCCTGCTGTGGTTCTACAGGGACAGTGACCTTCACAACACATACTCCCTCAGCATCCTCCATAGAGTGCCTCAGAACAAGTCTCCTTCAGGTCCTCTTATGACCACCTTGACCTGTAAGGGTGACTATCTGGCCCACGGTTGAACCACCCAGATAATAGCCACACTGCCACGAGCCTCCTTTCCAAAACCCTGGCGTAAACTTACAAGGGGAGGCTGAGATCTCATCAAGCCCTGGCACCCTGCCACCATGGAGCTACCCTTAAACACCTGAGCCATGGGGAAGGACTCCTCCGAGTCTTCTAGTCTGCCTCCTCAAGGTGGACATGGTGACTGGATAAAGTGGATTCTCAAATTCAGAATCAGCAGCCAAGCACAGCCTGACACAATTTTCTTTTCCTGAGTCACTGAACGGTTCAGAACCTCCTCGAGACCCACCGAAGGTCCTCCTCCATGGCTCCTTTGAATTCATACCACATCTGATGAAGCCACGAAATGTAGCTCAACATCTGTACAGCTGACTGTTAGAGTCATTTTGGTGTTGACATTTTTGTGTTATGGTGGCCATCTTGAATTTGATTGACTCAAAAAGTATTGATTGTCCGATATTTGAATCCAATGTTTATTTTCTGAGAGTTTCATTAAAATCAGTTTATTGGTTCATGTATTTTGCTCATGTTACAGACAAATAAACAAAACTGGCCAAACAGATTCACTTTACTTTCAGCAGCGGACCATTAAAGGGATTTAGAGCATAATAGTTTGTCACAATTGTTCTTTCACAATGTTTAATCATAATAAGAATATTAAACATTTTCAGCTATTGTGCAGCAACGGTTACTCTGCAGGATACATAAACTACTTAAATGTCATTTCCTGTGAAAATGCAGTGTGAATCCTTGTCGCTGAAGGATTTTAGCTAAAAACTGCTGAAGAATCCTAAACCAGGTTAAAATATTTAATCACTAACCTGTTGATGTGAGCTGAATTTGAACAGCTGATACTTTCTGAAAGCAGAAAAACTGTTTAGAAAAGCTGAATGAACCAGAAAGTAGCAACAATGAGCAGAATAAGTTCTAGAACATAAGGCAGAGAGAGCCAGAAATTATTACCCCAAAAAAATCTGAAATTTGCAAAAATTACCGTAAAAATTAACAGAAAAAAAACAAAATAAGCAACAAAAAAATCATAAAAGTAGCTAAAAAGGCTAAAACAAAGAGTTTAAATTTGCAGAAATAAGTTTAAATTAGGAGACCCAGAGGAAGACCCAGGATACGCTGGAGGGACTATGTTTCTCGGCTGGCCTGGGAACGCCTTGGGATTCCCCCAGAGGAGCTGCTCCAAGTGGCTGGGGAGAGGGAAGTCTGGGCCTCCCTACTTAGGCTGCTACCCCCGCGACCCGACCCCGGATAAGCGGAAGAAAATGGATGGATGGATGGATGGATGGAAGTTTAAATTAGCTTAAAAAGTTGAAATAATGTTTAAGAATCAAAAGGTGAAACAGCAACCAAATAATAGTAGTAAAAAGGCTCAAATTAACAAACAACAACAAAAAAGTAGCTGAAAAGGCATTGAAATTAGAAAAAAAATCCAAAATTTGAAGAAATAAGTTGAAAGGAGCAGAAAAAATATGAACAAAGCTAAAAGGAGCTGAAAGGAGCCGAAGCAGAACAACAGCTGAAATGAACACAACACCTAAGCTAAATATTTCAAAAGGTTAAAATTGCACAAATACCAAAAGTGAGAGCCTGCATGTTTTTGATGGTGTAATTATGTTTGCATCAACAGAGTGCAAGGTTTGGTTTTTAGAATAAAATCGGTGAAGTTGTGAGTCATCGGGTGGGTTCACATCGTCCCACACAGCCTCATGACTCCACAAAGTGTTCGCTCAACTAACTTTAATTAAAAACACCAATCTGGAGTTTCAGTAGGAACTCAAGGCTCTGAGTTTACTTCTCCACCCTTCACAGCGTTTTATTCTCGCCTGCTGCAGAGGCCCAAAATGTGTGCGTTTGTCAGTAGCTTTAGCAAAATATCTCGTGAGCCACTGAAGCGCTCAGGAAATAATCAACTGATTAACTTTTATATCCAGCACAATTCAAGAAAGCCACCACAGCTAACCGAACAGAGAAAACAATTTCAATTTCTNTTTAATACTTTTTTACCCGTTTCCTCTCGTACTGCTGTGTTCAGTCTTCTTTTCATTTCATTTCTCACTTCCCGCCGGCACTCAGTCAGAACTCGGTTGTAAACAATGCTTCTTCTTGATGAGTTTAATGGAGGTTGGCAAAAAACTATAGGTGTGCATTACCACCACCAACTGGTAAGGAGTGTGGACTACATCTCTACCGGTACATTGTGCTGCATTCAATGTTGTCGGAAAAAAGAGTTTTGCATTTGTAATGTACAGCTGGGGTGGCAAACAGGGTGGCAAGGCTCTCTGTTGGGGGGGCAACTGCCACTCCATGCCACCCCAGTAGATCCGCCCCTGCGTGGTGGGGCATATGGGTGTAACAAATCAGAGAGATAGGCAAGGGCAAGCCTGTTCAGCGATTTGTAGACATAGAGGAGAATTTTGAACTGGATATGAAGATGAACCGGTAGCCAGTGCAGGGAGGCCAAGACTGGTGAAATGTGCTCTTTTTTGCCTGTACTAGTTAAAAATCGGGCTGCTGCAGTCTGGACCAGTTGTAGTCTTGTTATGTTGGTATGGTATGTTATGTTTCCGGAAAATAGCACCGAGTGGCAGTAGGTATAAGGAGAATAGGAGAGGACCCAGGATGGACCCCTGCGGAACCTCCCATTTAAGTGCAGCCACTGCAGAACTAAAATCATTGTTGGACACACAAAAGGATCTGTCGGAGAGGTAGGATCTGAACCAATTAAGGGCTGACCCTGTGATGCCCACCCACTGCTCCAACCTAGCAATCAGGATCTCATGGTCGATAGTTTCGAAAGCGGATGTAAGCAGTGGTGTAGTCTACGTGATACGCTGGTATACGCCGTATACCCACTAGTAAAGCTTGGGGATTTCCGTATAACCCCTTAAATGTGCCCAATGATACGTGACAACAAACACGCGTTGCATAAAGATAGATTATGTTCGCTCATAAGGACTCTTCACTGCGCCTCTCGCGGCTGCCATAGTTTCGTGTTCCTCGTGTTGTACGTGAGGCTCACAGCCATTGGCTGAGCTGAGCTCACTACCATAGTTCTCTGCTCTGTGATTGGTTTCTTCAGAAGCTCCTTTATGATTGGCTGCTCGGGATGCAGGCGGGCACAAGTTCAATAAAACGGGACAGACGGTGTAGGTAGAGCATTTTCGCTAACGACGACAGACTCAAAATGAAAAGGAAACAAGCTACACTTTTTGAATGTTTTTATAAACCAGCTGAACCCGAAGCTACAGAGACAACATTAGAAGAACCTACCAGTTCGACGGCCGAAACCAGCCATAATGAGGTTGATATCTGCATTTCCCCAGGTAAGTGTTGGCTAGTATCAAGAAACCTTGATGGAAACACGGTTACTGTCCAGAATTTTACAGTAACATTTCATATAAATAAATATGTGAATATAAAAATGATTTGTTTGTGACAAAGTCTGTCACTCCAATAATCAACAAAATGCTATGCTTTTTACTCTGTTTTAAAACTCCTTGTTTCATTTTTAGATCCAAATTGGCCAGCCTTGTGGAGTGAAAGTCAGGCTCGGGAATTTAAAAACAGACATCCCTGGTTGGAATGGAGGAACAAAAAATTAGGTAAATATAAAAAAATATGGGAACCAATTTGTATATAAGGTTTAATTGATATATTTCCAACATTAACATATTATGACTTGATAATTTTAAAATAGTCTGATAATCATATCTTTCAAAAGTTTAGTACAGTATATTACATGAGAAATTATATATATATTGTGTGTGTGTGTGTGATCATTTCATTTTCACGTTTTAGTTGGTCATAATGCAAAAGTGTATGCAAGTAATAATGAAAGGTAATAATGAATGTAATTGTCGACACATGCTTACAGTCTAGTGAATCAGTAGATTCTAGTATTATTACTGGTATCAGGAAATATTAAAAAATATACAATTATGACAATTTTTATTTACTTCCTGCAGGATGTGCTGTTTGCAGTACCATAAAGTCAACTGGTGTCCTGACTGAAAAGAGGGTCTCCATATCGGAGGAGTGGGACTCCTTCAAGATCCAGTCATCAGGCTCAAATGAGAACAGAGAAACAGCACTGTACAAGGTTTGTTGTGCATTTATTAAAATGTAAGCATCACAGACATTTTGCAATGTTAAATATGCTTAAAATTCAAAATAAATTGTTAATTACATTGCACTACATTGCATTTTTGTCTCTAAATGTCCTGATGCATCTCAGTAATCTAGGTAGAAAAAGGAAAAATTAAGTAGGTCCTCCGGACAGGTTTTTGTCTCTAAGCCCAGTATACCCACTACAAAAATGTAGACTACACCACTGGATGTAAGGTCCAATAGGACAAGCAACACAGTCACCTGTGTCTGTGGATAGGAAGATGTCATTAAAAACCTAGAGTAGGGCAGTTTCAGTGCTGTGGAGAGATGAACCGGTAGCCAGTGCAAGGATGCCAAGACTGGTGTAACATACTCTCTTTTGCCTGTAATGGTTAAAAATCGGGCTGCTACCTTACCGTGTTTCACTATTGGAGGTTTTTTGTGTGTGTTCGGTGTTCCTGAAAACAGGCATGTTAGAGTCAAAGGTGTGAATAGTTTGCTAATGCTCAACACTTTTATACCCTCGAATATGTAAATACCTTTGTTCTATATGCAAATATATCAATAAACATATGTGAGAGAAAAAAATTGGCCTGCTGCATTCTGGTCCAGTTGTAATTATGCAATGGTGGTCTGACTGATACCAAACAGGAGGGAATTGCAGTAATCACGCCTAGATGTAATAAATGTGTGAATTAATGTCTCCAGGTTATTTTTGGATAATATGGGCTTCAGCGTAGACAGTCGCCTCAGCTGGAAAAAAACAGGATTTAACGATCATGTTTACATGACTGTTGAGTTTCATGGAAGGGTCCATTATCACTCCCAGATTTGTGTCTTTTTGTTTTTCGGACAGGGCTAGAGCAGAAAGGTCGATGCAGGGGTTTGTGATTGTGTCATTGGGAGGGAACAACCTGGCTTCAGACATCTTTTCATTGAAACTTAAGAAATTTAAAGCCACCCAGTCCCTGATGTCAGCCAGACAGTTGAGCAGAGGTTGGATAGAGCATGTACAATTGTGTCTTAGGGGGAAGTAAATTTGATAGTCATCGGCGTAGAAGTGGAAAGGTATGTTGTGTTTCCGGAAAATAGCACCAAGTGGCAGCAGGTATAAGGAGAATAGGAGAGGACCCAGGATGGACCCCTGTGGAACCCCCCATTTAAGTGCTGCCGCTGCAGAACTAAAATCGTTGATGGAAACACAAAAGGATCTGTCACAAGGTAGGATCTGAACCAATTGAGGGCTGACCCTGTGATGCCCACCCATTGCTCCAACCTAGCAATGAGGATCTCATGGTCAATGGTGTCGAAAGCAGATGTAAGATCCAATACGTAATTCCCATGTGACGTAACATCAGGGGCATTTCCACGTTGTCCTCCATTGTTGAAGGCTACCTGAGCAGTAGTTACAGCGTAGTTTACCGGCAGTGTGTTTTTCGTGGTTTTTATTTATTCATAATTAATTGCAATGGTTAGTTTGTGTTGGGTTAGATGGTGTTCCCACCGGGTAAATGCCAAGCGTAGTTTTTAATTAATTCCGAAAATAAGGAAAATTGAAGGATCAGAAACCGAGGAGCTCACCACAGAACGTCGACGAGTCTGTCTGTGTAATATCAACCGCAAGGATCTGCCCTCGAAGACATCAAAAATATGCTCCGATCACTTCTATACAGTATGAATAATTTTGTGAAACAATGTGTGTTTGAACTTTTTTTAAATTATTTTATTTATTAAATTTATTAATTTCAAAGTTAAAATAACACAAAAATACTACTTACAAAACCATGTAATAAAAAAATCAAACAATATATGAAATGAAAGGAAGCAGAAGAAGATAAAATCTTATTATGTCTGCCCCGTATTTAACAAAATCAATTCAAACAATTAATTCAAACACAGTAATCCACAAAAAACACTACACAATAAGCAATTCATCATACTTTACCATACATAAAATTTTGATACCAACCAATTTATATATATTTTTCCAGAAACCTAATTTTAATCACTTTCTTAAACAAAGTCATTGATTTTGCAGCTTTAATATAATTTTCTAAACCATTCCACAGACTTATTCCATAAATTAAAGTAGACCTACTCCTTAAAGTGAAACTAAACCAAAATTTACCTTTTTTTAGCTGATAAACTCCCTAGAATGTGTTTAAAATGTTTCAGAGCACTATTTCTGTGTTAATTTTCATGAAATTGTTCGTATTAGTTAAAATCGGCAATATTTGGTCTAAAAACGAGTATTCGTAGCCCTAAGGGTTGAACTGTGGTATTGCACCTTGATTTTCTCATTAGTTTACGATTCGCACAGTCAGTGGTGTAGTCTACGTGATACGCAGGTATACGCCGTATACCCACTAGAAAAGCTTGGGGATTTCCGTATAACCACTTAAATGTGCCCAATGATACGTAACGTGACAATAAACACGCGTTGCATAAAGATAAATTATGTTCGCTGCTCATAAGGACTCTTCACTGCGCCGCAACTCTCGCGGTTGCCATAGTTACGTGTTCCTCTGTTGTACGTGAGGCTCACAGCCATTGGCTGAGCTGAGCTCACTACCATAGTTCTCTGCTCTGTGATTGGTTTCTTAAGAAGCTCCTTTATGATTGGCTGCTCGGGATGCAGCCGGGCAACAGACGGTGTGGTAGAGCATTTTCGCTCGACAGACTCAAAATGAAAAGGAAACAAGCTACACTTTTTGAATGTTTTTATAAACCAGCTGAACCCGAAGCTACAGAGACAACATTAGAAGAACCTACCAGTTCGACGGCCGAAACCAGCCATAATGAGGTTGATATCTGCATTTCCCCAGGTAAGTGTTGGCTAGTACAAGTTAGCTGAAGCTAGCTCAAGCAGCAAGTAACTGCATGTTTTTATCGACCTTTTCTGATGCCAAACTCCAAAATGCGCATCAAGAAACCTTGATGGAAACACGGTTACTGTCCAGAATTTTACAGTAACATTTCATATAAATAAATATGTGAATATAAAAATGATTTGTTTGTGACAAAGTCTGTCACTCCAATAATCAACAAAATGCTATGCTTTTTACTCTGTTTTAAAACTCCTTGTTTCATTTTTAGATCCAAATTGGCCAGCCTTGTGGAGTGAAAGTCAGGCTCGGGAATTTAAAAACAGACATCCCTGGTTGGAATGGAGGAACAAAAAATTAGGTAAATATAAAAAAAATATGGGAACCAATTTGTATATAAGGTTTAATTGATATATTTCCAACATTAACATATTATGACTTGATAATTTTAAAATAGTCTGATAATCATATCTTTCAAAAGTTTAGTACAGTATATTACATGAGAAATTATATATGTGTGTGTGTGTGTGTGATCATTTCATTTTCACGTTTTAGTTGGTCATAATGCAAAAGTGTATGCAAGTAATAATGAAAGGTAATAATGAATGTAATTGTCGACACATGCTTACAGTCTAGTGAATCAGTAGATTCTAGTATTATTACTGGTATCAGGAAATATTAAAAAATATACAATTATGACCATTTTTATTTACTTCCTGCAGGATGTGCTGTTTGCAGTACCATAACGTCAACTGGTGTCCTGACTGAAAAGAGGGTCTCCATATCGGAGGAGTGGGCCTCCTTCAAGATCCAGTCATCAGGCTCAGGTTTGTTGTGCATTTATTAAAATGTAAGCATCACAGACATTTTGCAATGTTAAATATGCTTAAAATTCAAAATAAATTGTCAATTACATTGCACTACATTGCATTTTTGTCTCTAAATGTCCTGATTCATCTCAGTAATCTAGGTAGAAAAAGGAAAAATTAAGTACCGGTAGGTCCTCCGGACAGGTTTTTGTCTCTAAGCACAGTATACCCACTACAAAAATGTAGACTACACCACTGCGCACAGTCATTAATTTTCGCACGTCCATCATCATTTCGTCACAGCCTCTGCTGCCTCAGTATAAAAGTGGAGCCACTCCCCCGAGAAGGTCACTCCCCCTCCAGAGTTCAGGGGTTGGATTAGCGATTAGCAACATAGCATTAGCATAGAAGAGCCACGATGTTCCAAGAAAGCTCTTCAAACTGATGTTCACCCACCCTTACACCATCAGGTTACAATCCGTTTGGAGGTGAGTACCATTTTACACCTTTCATTCCATAATTTATCTTTTGAGTATATGACATGTTCATGTGCTGTGTTTGCGGCCTGCAGCTTTGCTTCGGTGTGGCTCGCCCCACATAAGGTCGTGGCGTTTTTATCTGTTAGTTTGTGTTGTAGTTGTGTTTAAATGCTCAAAATCTAGTGTTTCTTATGAACACCGCAGAGTGTGTGAACTCTTATGAACTCTGATAAAGAAGATCGTGACATAAAAAAACAATGGAGACTAGTGTTGTGAAATGAAAATATATGTATCTTTGTGTTTTCTTTTATTATGAAGGAGTCTTCACACGGCGTTCAAAATGATCAAATTTCTCTCATAGAATGGTAAGGGTTTCCTGAGAGGAGACAGAATAGTGAGCATGTGCTCATGTGAGGCTTTGGGACTTAAGGAATGCTTGAAAGTGGATCTTTTCTTGTCTCTGAGAGGTTTATGGCAGTGCCTTTTGTCAGTTTTATGACTTCACAGATTTTATGACTGGAAAGGAGACACTGGTCTCTTTGTTCTGGGTGTAAGCCACACTTCCCCCATCAGCCTCAAGTGAAGAAAGGTGTCCAGCTCTGAAAACTGTGTTCACTTGAAGGCGCAGAGAACATGGTTGCATAAAACGTAGTAAAACAATTAATACCTTGATCATAAAGCACTTGTGCATTAATTATATAATAGTTGTGAAGTAGTTTTCAATCAGATTAAAAGTAGAACTGTGTAAAGTCAGCCTGTATAAATAAAGGTTGAATGAATGAATATTATCCTTCACTCTTTTACCAAAAAAGAGTTCAGCCAGCTGAAAAAACAAATGGTATTTCCTCTATCAGTTAAGGGGGAGGGAAAATGCCCCCACCAGAGAGAGACAAAGAGGGTCTCTGGGATTGGTGGAAGGCAGGAAATATCCTGCAGGAGTATATAAACTTGGGTATCCTCCTCCAGAGAGAACGCAGAAAGGCCCCGGGGTGAAGAGACTTGGATTCAGATTAATCAGGTTGTATGAGGTCTTCCTTGAAACACATAAAATGTCTTTTCTTCCACCCATTCTCCCCCCACTGTCTCCCTGGCTCTCTTTTGAACAAATGTAATGACTTTTAAGAATAGCATAATGTATTCTGTGACTTTTTAAACTTATAATTAAACTGGTTTTTGGAACTTTAAATGAGCGTCTGTCGTGTGTAAGTGTATCTCTCCTTCCTGTTCTAAAGTGAACCAAAAAACGAATTCTGGGACGGATAGAATCTTACGTCAACAATTGGAGGTTCCTACCGAGTTGGTTGCACGCGCGGACAGGAAGGGGCAGAGGAGTCCAGAACACTGATCAGTGACCGGTCACTCCAACAAAAAAAAGGTAAGCAGATTCCTGTTTAAACGAAATCTGTGATTGGAAATTTTATAGGCAAATTTTACTCAGTGTTTGGACTCCAGGGTTAATACGTGTAAAAAGAAAAAGAACGTTACAATTAAAAGTAGAATTATAAGTTTCCAGCCAAGACTCCAGATCCCAGAGTAAAAACACGCAGTGGTTGCGCACCCAGATGATCGACGGATCACTCTGGTTGAGGGGGAGTGGGGTTCTAGAATAAATATTCGCCGTCGCTCCTGAAACCCTAGACCAAGTTCAACTGTAATCTTGTTAGGTTTTGTGGCTAACTATAAAACAGTGTCAATTAAATCCACTTATAATTTGACTTATGATAAGTGGAGGCGGGATCTGGTGAGGTGATGTATTTGTATATTACCATGCGTAAATACATTATAATACATTAGGAATGAAGGCATTGAAAAAATTAAACCCACAAACAAATAAAATAAATAAAGTGTGGGACTGAGTGAAGAAAAAAAAAATTGAGGAAAACGCGCTGACTTTCGCTGATAAAATAATCTGATAAGAGTTCCTGGACCAGATAAAAATAGAATAGAATTAGTCACAGAATACTAAATCTTTTTTATGTTCTAAAATAATGGTTTCCTGCCATGTGAGGAGTCAATGCCTGCCTCACCTGCGTGACTTGTCTCTGCTCTCCAAACTGCCGTGGCTCTCTTTGTCTTTCTCTCTCTGCAGCGCTGTGCTGCTCTGGACCAGTGGCGGAGCTAGACTTTTATTGCTGGGGGGGCCGAGAGGGGACCAAAGCTATAAGTGGTCCACTTACTACAGCACAGTGGGAAAAATGGTTTTATCCCAATTTTTTTTTGGGGGGGGGATTTGAAGACGCTATGAAATTTTGAAACAACATATTTTTTCCTTTATAATGATACAGGCTCTCAGTTTAAATTTTTGATCTGTGATCTAAATATTTTTAAGTTTAGAAACCAAGTGGTTTTCTAAACAGCTTTAGTGTTTGACTTTGTCCACACTCATAAAATACACAATGAAGTACCCAAAGAAAAAAAATATATATATATAACAATAAAAAAAAAATATATATATATATACCGGTAAACTTAAATGGTACATATCGCCCCTTGCTGCTTTGAGCATGTAACAGTCACAAGACCACATTGAAATAAGAAATATAAAATATGATAAAAATACATTTCTGTTCATTTTATTTCTATTCAAGACACTATCATAAGAATGACTATATATTTAATATAGGTGGATAGAGTACAGTATCTCTGTTTACAATTCTGGTTGGTGGTGTGCCTCGTGATTTTTTCAGTGAAAACACAGTGTGCCTTGGCTCCAAAAAGGTTGAAAAACACTGGTCTAATGAAAATAAACAGTTTAAGTTAATTAGAATGATTTAAAAAAAATAAATAAAATAGCTAAACAAGAGCATGGTTTTGCTAAATTAGGCTGAAAAGTTGGATTAAAAAATGTAGAATTAGCTGAAACAGGCTATATACAGAAATTATTACGTAAAATACCTTGATATCACAATATTTTTTTTTGCCTCAATAAAACCACGGTCCTACTTGTTATTTATTTAATTGTTCCCATATATATCTTTAAAAATAGTTGAAACTGCATATTTCTTGGTGCATTTGTGTGTACAACTGGATCAGTGCTGTCTTTATTTTTTATTTATTATATAGACGTTTTAATAAGATATAACACCGTTGCGACTGTTGCTCGCTGCTCTCAAAGCCTCTGCTCAGAGGAGCGAGAGCCGCGCGTCTTCTCCCTGGCTCCCCGTTCTGCTGTGTTACCTTTGAAGTTCTTTCTGTTGACCCAGGGCTCGGTTCTGTTCCAGCTTTGTTGCGTGAAGCACTGGGAGCACGCGTGCTCAGAGCTACCTTTCTGAACTCCCGACCCACGGGGAGAGAAAAAAGAGAGGGGCAGATCTTCCCGGAGCTTCTGCTAAAATATGTTATAAATCATGAAATAACACATTTAGCGTTATTTCTCTACAATATAAATAAACGCTCCTGCATTGTTTTTTAAATAAACAAATAAATATTAATGGCGATGCAATTTGAAAACATGGTGGGTCATGGACGAATTCAAGAACAGAGGGAGGAAAATAATGATTACTGTATTTTTAGCCTGTATGACATATTTATGGATTGTTTTTTCTTCTTAAACTTTTCACAAGTTATCTGAGGATTACAATATGAAACAAACATCGAGGCGCTGAGATTAGAATAAAGTTTTATTTAGATACAGCAGTTTAATAGAGTAAAAAAAACGTAGTCCACCTCCTCATGGTGCTGGGTTCCTGAAACACAAAAATAAACGTTACATTAAAACGGGTTACACTTCTCCATTTTAACAGGACTAGATCATTTTCTACAGCGTGAATGTGGGTGAAATGAAAAATTAGAACTTCAGCTCTGGACGAGGGTCTGGTTTTAACCAGGCTGGAAGGCCTCAGGATTGTACGGTTTTTTTGAATAAACAAATAAAATATTTGCGGATAGTTCGAGATAAATTAAATAGGGCCGAATGAACCGTTACAGTTTGAAGGATTGATCAAAAAAGATTATGACATTCTATCTAAATAATTTTAGGTTATAACACTTAGATAAACGGAAAAGTAAGAAAATTGCAGTGGACCTCCCGTTAGCATAGCATATGCCTAACAGCGGACATTTTATAACTTTGTAACGGTAGACAGCTCACATCGGATTCGCTAACAAAGCGTACAGTGGCGAGTCGTGTAGATAAACAATATCGACTTTAAATAATCCAAATTTAGTTTTTGTAGACGAACTTAGCAGCTAACAGCAAAGCTAACGAGCCACGTTTGACGTGGTTCACGAGACTTCGTCTTATAATTTGTGTATAGGACGTGAGGCATACTTGCATTTTCCAATATAAGACCAATTTGGAAGACGTACTTTTGTGAATAGTTCCAGTGAATGTCCACGTCTTGTGAGCGGACGCAAAAGACAGTCGTTTCCTGTACAGCCTGAGCAGGGTTGCCAGGTGAGAAATGTAGGATTATCGTACACCCATTATAAACAAAATAATAAGTACTGTACTGTAGCGTCTAACAGGCACTCACAGCTTTGTGGCGTCAGTACTGGGGGAACCATAGACATTAATACGCATTATTGTCTGGGGGCAACTAAAAGAGCTCTACAGGAAGTCTTCTGTCACATTTAGAAAAGCACGATTAGCTGGAATTCCAAGACGCCTTCAGGGTTCACAAAAAACTCCGACAGACAGTTGCGACAGGCTGATGAAAACCGATCACAACTACACGTTTACAGAATGGCGAAATTATTGTATTTTTGGCCTTTGTCGGGATTATTGATCGTACAGAGGGCAAAATTATCGTACAAATACGAAAATTATCGTACAGCTGGCAACATTGAGCCTGAGTATAATGGAGACCCCTGATGGACGAAAAAAGGTACTGCAGACAGGAGCATAATAATTTCTAGAAAAACCAAAAACAAGTCGGAGTCACTTTATTTTTTAATTTAGTCATCCAGTTGGGTTATTCGTTCTGAAACATTTAATAAAAGTAAAGGGATGCAGGTACAGAGTTTAATAACTGTTTGGAGTCAGATGAATAAAAGAAGAGGACAGATTGGGGTTTGAAGAATAAATAATAATAATAATAGTAATGAATTCAATTTATAACGCACTTTTCATTAATGGAAATCTCAAAGTGCTAAGGAGGGAGTAGCCCTCACAGACAGGTCTTAAATGAATACATATTTATAGATGTGGAAAATGGATTTAAAATTCATTCATTTCTAAATTTTGATGCACTTTTAACATGCAGGAAAGGGTTTTAACAGAACTGTTTTTTTGTATGTCCAGAAGCTCAGATTTAGTTTTTTTTTAGATTTCTCTACATGGATTATGGAGCATGCATCAGGGTATTTAACAAAACAGTTTGTTGAATAAATGTTTTAAAACGTGCAATCACT
>JBBPBX010008851.1:0-19845 GCA_038048925.1 Garcialebias charrua
TTTTTGAATTATAAAAATATGTATAAACAAATTATTACACAATTAACCATTTATTTTTAGTGCAAATAGAATTGCCAGAAACAAACATATCTTTTGAAAATTATGTATCTTTCTTAAACAGACCTCTGTCCTGCTTAATAACTTAAAACAGAATTATGTATCTTTCTTAAACAGACCTCTGTCCTGCTTAATAACTTAAAACAGAATTATGTATCTTTCTTAAACAGACCTCTGTCCTGCTTAATAACTTAAAACAGAATTATGTATCTTTCTTAAACAGACCTCTGTCCTGCTTAATAACTTAAAACAGAATTATGTATCTTTCTTAAACAGACCTCTGTCCTGCTTAATAACTTAACAGAATTATGTATCTTTCTTAAACAGACCTCTGTCCTGCTTAATAACTTAAAACAGTATTAAATAACAAAAAATCAATACGAACATTCTGTAATAGTGCATTTAGTGCAACGTGCAAATAAAGTTTGTAGTAAATCTGTAAACATAAACACATTGTGCCTCAAAGGCCATGGCTTTCCACTTGTAGTAAAAATAAAAAACTTGTAAACTAAACAGTGGAACGTTACATTATGGAGTCAACCTATTTTTTCCATTTGTTTTTCTGCTGAGATCGTGCTGCAGCAAGGAGTGCTCTGTTTTTCAGTGCCAAAGAGTAAAACTCTGAGCAAGACATTTCATAATTTAGACTGACAATGAGCTCACTTCTAATTAGTTCAGTAGAACATTTGTTTCGCACATCAGTCCACTTACTTTTCATGAAAGAGAAAATCCTTTCCACAAACCCAGTGGAAGATGGGATGCTGAGGACAAAGGATACAACAGCTGGATGTTGGAGAGGTCAGCTGCCTGAAGAACTTGCATCCACTTCTCTGCTGTTCCCTGGGACTGCCACCTTTCTTTCTCCTGAGGTGAGGTGGTGAGGTGGTCTATCAGGCTGTTTGCAGTCACACATTCCTCATACAGCTCATCCATAGACATGTTCAGCCTGCCAAAAGGTGTTAAAGTTCATTAGTGATACATAGCCTAGGTTATGTAGTGATAAATAAATGGAAAAACGTGTATTGTTTATATTTATAATTTAGCATTGTATTTAAACTACATTTTGAAATGTATTTATTAATTTACCTATATGAACTGTGTTTTTTTAAAGATGGACAAGGTTGTATGTTTGCATAGTGTAAAGTAAATTCACAATTATGTATTTATTTGTACGTGTCAATTGTACACTTTTGTTTATAACTATCAATAATTAAACATGGTTCACCACTACACTGGAAATTATTGAATTTTTACCTGCCAACCAGGTGAAGACTTTCAGTGATCTTCTCCACTTCCTCAAAGGATATTTTTCCAGATGCCAGAGAGAGGGGCTGAAGGTGAAAGAGCCAGTTTTCCTCTGAGAAGTCAAACCACTTCTGGACATAACTGATGGCAGTTTTTTTTTTTTACATACCATATCTGCCTCTGGTGTTGCCCGGTGCAGAACAAATTGGTCAAGGGTTCTCCTGGTTTTGTTGTCTTTCACGTTTATATTTATTATACAACATTAGTATGTTACTAGGTCACTAGAAGTCAGTACAGGTAGTCCCCGATTTACGAGCGAGATCCGTTACAACGAGGTGCTCGTAAACCGGAAATCTCGTAATTTGGAACGGCCGCCATGTCTCTCGTAAATCCGGAATTTCGCTCGTAAATTGGAACGGTTTCGCTAGCGCGACTACAAACACTCTATTTTCATCCAAAAACTGCTTATGAGTGCATAAAAATGATCGGAAACGTGTGTCCATATGCTTAGCTAACTAACTGTGGTGAAAAAACACATGAAAACTCAGTATTTTTTGCGTTTTTTCCAAAAATTCGCCAGCTCGTAAGTCTGGAACCTCGTAGATCAGAGCGCTCGTAATTCGGGGACTACCTTAATCAACTGATAAAAAAAAAAAAAACTTTCAGCTTACCTCAATATTAGGCATGTAAACGAGATCTCGCGATATTAAACTCCCGCGATATCTCTCGTTGAGAGGTAACGTTGTCTCGCGAGACGCTAATGCTAGCGCTAGCAGAGCCCCTAGCAAGTCAGCGTCACGGACAGCATGGCTTCGCCGGATGAAGTTGCTATAGAAGACGCCCCAACTACTGATGGAGGGTCCCGGTCCCGCAGACGCTTCTACATTGATGGAGGGTCCCGGCGCTGCCGACGCTGCCCCGGATGTAAAGACACGCGTGTAAACACCGGTGTGACCGGTGTTGCCAGATAGAGTCCCACCCACCCAAAGCACTCTTTACCCGCAAAAGTCAGAAGGAAAATCGCGGTGAACCGCCCAATCTGGCAACACTGGTGAGTGACGACGGCTGCTGATGCGGATATTTATGTTCAATTTTTGGAAAGTCCTGCGTGAATATCTATATTCTACAAAAAAAAACGGCAAAATGAAAGAAAAGTAACGAGGCTATTTTTAAAAAGTAAGGAGTAGAAAGTACCAGTGCGTGAAAATGTAAGTAGTAGTATAAAGTAGGCTGAAAAATAATTACTAAAGTATAGATAACTAAAATTTGTACTTAAGTAAAGTAACGAAGTATTTATACTTCGTTACTTGACACCTCTGAATCTAAGTTACAACATGTAGAAAATAATCCCTACCCAATCACTGCCAAAAGAAAAGGAAAAAAAATAAATAAAAGGTAAAATAGCCAAGAGACTGCATTAACCTGAATGAGTTGTGTTGTCAAAGAGACTGGAACAGATTCAGGAAAGGTCCCCAGACATTCTCAAATTTACCCTCTTTCTGTTGGAGTGTGAATCTGATTTTCTCCAGCTTTAAACAGGACATGATGTCAGCCAACCACTGAGCGTGAGTGGGTGGAAACGGTTCTTTCCACCTAAGCAAAATAGCTCGTCTGGCCAGGAGAGAGGTGAACGATATTACATGTTGTTGGTTTTTATTTAGGTTTGTCATGCCCTCTACAAGACCAAACAGAGCAATCAGTGGGTCAGGGTTCAGGCGTGTATCTAGTACATGTGATAAAGTCTGAAAGATTTCCCGCCAATATTTGTTCAGAGATGGGCAAAACCAAAACATATGGGAGAGAGAGGCTTCAGCATGTTTGCATCTCACACAGTATGGGCTGACATCAGGATACATAGAGGACAATTTCAGTTTAGAGATGTGAGCTCTGTGCACCACTTTAAATTGTATTAGACACTAGCCGTGTTTCCATCAAGGTTTCTAGGTGCGCATTTTGAAGTATCGCAGCAGAAAAGCTTAATGGAAACGGCAAAATCCGTATTTACTTTCTCAAGTTCGCCAAAAAGTTTATACGCTCGCTTGAGGTGGTTTTTGGGATGTTCGGAAATGAGCAGATGCGCACAGCGACAGATGGAAACACATTTGCCGACTCGTGCTGCCGAAGCGAACATTCACGTCACGTGACTGATCAGCTGTTTCCGCTCCGGACAACATGTAACATCGCTAAAACTAGTTTGTATGACAGTGTAGGAGGTGGTGAAGAGACGACACAGGAGACGGGATGCAGGTCTTCACTTTATTCACTCCTACTAAAACTGGCGGGAAAACCACCCAACTCCGCCTTATATACCCACATAACATCCGGTCCTCTGGACCTTTCACAATAAAAGCATCCTTAACACATTCGGTCCACTGGGTGTGAGTAGAGCCCCCTAGTGGTCCACCACACACGCCCCCCCAGAACACCCAGTAAGGTCCATCACTAGTCCCGCGTTTTAGGTTTGATTAAACGCCCAGAACGGCTGAACCTGGGCCCCGCAGAACCAGTTTGATGAAGCTGGGGGTGACGATGAGGGGCTGCAGAAGATTCAGGCTCCAATGGTTGTTGAGAGTCTCTGGAAGGAGGGCCGCAATCCGTTAGCAACGTGGATGGAGGTCTGCCCCTGCGAGGAGCCTGGGCCGTAACAACCTGATCATCTGACACAACATGAGCCGGTTTAAGCCTATCGATACAGACAGTCTCAGTACGACCCCCTAAATCTAAAAGGAAATGTTTTGGGCCTGGCTGAAGAACCCGAAACGGTCCATCATACACAGGCTGTAGTGGTGTCCTGTGTGCATTGTGTTTGACAAAAACAAATTTAGAGGACTCCAGACTCTTAGGGACAAATGACTGAGGTAAACAATGGTGTACCGGGCCAGGGACACGAACGGAGTCCTCCTGAGACGAAAAATGTTGCAACGGCGGGGCGAACTGTGGTGAGGGTACCTCAGGTAAAAACTCACCGGGGACGCGCACAGGTTGACCGTAAACCAGTTCAGCCGGGGAAGAGCTCAGGTCCTCTTTGGTTGCGGTACGTAAACCTAACAACACCCAGGGAAGACGGTCAATCCAGTTGTCACCGGTCAATGCAGCTCGCAGTGCAGCTTTCAATGACCTGTGAAACCGTTCACACAAACCATTAGCTTGAGGGTTGTAAGCTGTGGTCCTGTGAACGTTCGTCCCCAGGCCCTTGGCCATGGTAGACCAAAGCTCAGAAACAAACTGCGGGCCCCTGTCTGATGTAATGTCTGAAGGGGGGCCAAAACGTGCAACCCAGGTAGACAAAAATGCCCGGGCCACCACTGCAGCCGTTGTGGATGTCAGAGGAACCACCTCAGGCCACCTGGTGGTCCGATCTATCATAGTCAGCAGATGAGTAAAACCTTGTGATGGAGGCAGAGGGCCCACCAGGTCCACGTGCACATGGTCAAACCGCCGACTAGGGATAGGGAAAGGTTCCAAAGGTGCTTTGGTGTGTCTGTCAACCTTAGCACGCTGACATGGGACACACGCTGCTGCCCACTCCTTAACCGCTTTACGCAGACCGGGCCAAACAAACTTTGAACTGACCAGTTTCACCGATGCTCTAACCCCTGGATGAGAAAGGGAATGCAAGGAGTCAAAAACGCGGCGTCGCCATGAAACTGGAACCAGGGGGCGGGGCCTGCCAGTAGAAACGTCACAGAGCAGGAGAGGACCTCCGTCATTCACCTGCCGTTCCTCCAACTCGAGGCCCGTGGGCCCGGACTGGAGCTCGAGTATTTCTGCGTCGCTACGTTGGTCCGCAGCCATGGCAGAAAAATCGATGCCCACGTACACGGGGGAGATCAGCACCCGGGAGAGACAGTCGGCCACCACGTTGGACTTTCCAGCCACATGCTGAATGTCTGTAGTAAATTCAGACACCGCTGCGAGGTGGCGTTGCTGGCGGGCGGACCAGGGGTCAGAAATTTTCGACATGGCAAACACCAAGGGTTTGTGGTCAACGTATGCAGTGAACTGGCGGCCTTCCAGGAAAAACCTGAAATGGCGTGTAGCTAGGTAAAGCGCCAGCAACTCTCTGTCAAAAACACTGTATTTAAGCTCATTGTCCCGCAGCGTACGGCTGTAAAATGCAAGCGGCTGCCAAACTCCTGACACCTGCTGTTCTAACACAGCCCCCACCGCGACATCAGATGCGTCTGTTGTCAAAGCTATTTGTGCCGCCGGGGATGGATGGGCCAGAAGGGCAGCAGTGGCCAGTGCAGCTTTAGCATCACCAAATGCCTGTAGGCGTTCTGGTGTCCAGTCAACACTGTCGTTGGGCTTTTTCTTTTTCAGCGCTCCATAGAGCGGGCGCAGCAGTTGTGCTGCCCTGGGGAGGAAACGGTTATAGAAATTCACCATTCCCAAAAATTCTTGTAGCGCTTTAACAGACTGGGGCTGTGGAAAATCTGACACCGCCTGCACTTTGTTTGGTAACGGGACGGCACCACTTGCAGAAATGCGGTGGCCCAAAAAGTCAATGACTGGCAGTCCAAACTGGCATTTTGCTGTATTTACAATCAGGCCATGTGCTGCTAGGCGCTGAAAAACCTCGCGGAGGTGGGACATGTGCTGGTCAGCTGAGCTGCTAGCCACCAGGATGTCGTCCAGATACACAAATACGAAGGACAGACCCCTTAGGACTGAATCCATCAACCGCTGAAATGTTTGTGCTGCTCCTTTAAGACCAAAAGGCATGCGCAAAAACTCAAACAGGCCGAAAGGCGTGATCACAGCGGTTTTAGGGACATCCTCCACATGCACAGGAACCTGGTGGTAACCCCGTACTAAATCTACTTTTGAAAAAATAGAAGTCCCATCCAGGTGCACTGAGAAATCCTGGATGTGGGGGATGGGGTAACGATCGTTCTCCGTGATGTTATTAAGGCGGCGGAAATCCCCACATGGACGCCATTTGCCGTCTGCTTTGGGCACCATGTGGAGGGGGGAGGCCCACGGGCTGTTTGAGCGTTGCACGATGCCTAAATGCTCCATGTTAGCAAACTCTTCCTGTGCTATTGCTAGCTTAGTAGCATCGAGGCGGCGTGCACGTGCGAACACCGGGGGACCTGTTGTGGGAATATAATGTTCAACCCCATGCTTTGTGTTTGTGTTGGCAAAGTTAGGAACAGTCAGCGAGGGAAACTCAGACAATAAACGTTGAAACACATCACCCGAAGCTAAAAAATTAGCATGCATTAGAGGCCCAGCTCCTCGCGTCTCACAAGGCAGTGACGAAAAGGACACCGCGTCGATTAAACGTCTGTTAGCCATATCAACCAGGAGCCCGTGAGCACAAAGAAAATCGGCCCCTAAAATAGGGACTGAGCTAGCAGCTACCACAAAGTTCCACTGGAAGTCTCGTTCATGGAAACGAACAGTCACCAACCTTTCACCAAACGTCTTGATGGGTGAGCCGTTAGCCGCGGTTAGCTGCGGGCCGCAGCCTTCAGCCAACATGTCGGAGCCAGACGGGGGAACAAGGCTCTTCTGCGAACCAGAGTCCACCAGGAACCGCCTCCCCGACCTCGAGTCTTCGATGAAAAGCAGCCTTTCCTTGTCGCCAACGGCCGCGGCTGCTAGCGTGCGTTGGCGTTGTCGTTTCCCTGAGGTTTGTAGCTGCACGGTGGGACGCACCGTCGTGCTTTGGCGCCAAAACGCTTGTGGTAGTAGCAAAAGGCGGCTCCTGTCCGCCCGCGGCTAGCGACCCCTGCTACCACCGATGGCTCGTCCGGCGCTGAGGGCGTTGCTTGAAACTCGGGCGCTGCTGGAGATCCGTGGGCCGCCATCTGGACTTCGAAGGTCCTTGTCGTTAGAAGAATGCGGTCAGCTTCTCCGGCCAGCGCGCGGTAATTCTTCTGCTGCAGAAGCGTGGAGTTGGCCAGGACATTACGCACTTGTGGCGGAAACTTGCGGAGGAGAAGGTGGCGGAAGAGGAACTCGCAGTCGCCTGAGCCCCGCAAGGCTAACATGCCCTCCACTAGCTCCAGAGCTGTGCCATCGCCCAAACCGGGGAAGGAAAACAGTTTCTCCGCGCGCTCCGCGTCTGAAAGCGTATAACGCTGCAGAAGGAGCTCCTTGATTGCGGCGTATTTTCCTTGTGCAGGAGGGTCCTCGAGCAGGCTCATTACCCGCTGGGCTGACCGTGGGTCCAGCGCCGCAACCACATGATGGTATTTGGTGTCGTCTGAAGAAATCCCGCGAAGGGCGAACTGCGCTTCGACGTGTGCAAACCACGCCGGGGCGGCGTTCAGCCAGAAGTCCGGCATCCTGCCGGACACCGCAAAAGCGAGCGAGGCCGCCTGTGGGGGTTCCACCACAGGGGACAGCTGAGGGGAGCTGGCTGTAGCTTCATGCGTCGACATATTCAGCTCACGAGGGTCACCAATTGTAGGAGGTGGTGAAGAGACGACACAGGAGACGGGATGCAGGTCTTCACTTTATTCACTCCTACTAAAACTGGCGGGAAAACCACCCAACTCCGCCTTATATACCCACATAACATCCGGTCCTCTGGACCTTTCACAATAAAAGCATCCTTAACACATTCGGTCCACTGGGTGTGAGTAGAGCCCCCTAGTGGTCCACCACAACAGAATAAATACAACTCGACCGATAGCAACACGTACCTGAAATATTCTCTCCTTTTTGACGAGATGTGTGGCCAGGTTCTGTTTTCAACTACTACTTCCTGTTTACTGTAGACATGCGCAGTGCTGACGTCTGACGTAATGACGCTGACGTCTGACGTAATGACGCTGTGCGTGGCTTGGTAGATGCGCTTCAAGCCAGCAGATGGAAACACTTCTGCTTCGCATTAATTTGTATTTACATATTTGCGAGATTTAAAAAAAAAAGCTCAAAAATCGAAATGAAAATGGATGGAAACACAGCTAATGTCTAGCACAGAGAGAACTGGAGCTCACCAGTTTGAGTATGGAGGTCCAAGAGTCCTCTGAAATAGAGGAGCCGAGATCCTCTTCCCAAGCAGCTTTGATTTTATCTGAGGAAGCACGCTTCAAATCCAATAGTTTACTGTAAATGAATGAAATGGACTGTTTTTTATTTGGGTCTAGAGAAAGAATAGTGTCAACAATACTGCTATCAGTTGAAATGGAGAGGCTGGACAAATGAAGAGTAATAAAGTGCCGTATTTGGAGATACCTAAAAAAATTGGACTGGGGAAGACTAAATTTTTCACATAGTTGTTGAAATGAAGCTAAAGTGTTATTGAGAAACAAGTCATTGAAGCGTACTATACCCCTTCTTTGCCATTCTTTAAAAACAGAGTCCTGAGATGAGGGTTTGAAAAGTTGGTTAGACATGATAGGGCTATAGAGAGAGAAACTAGAGAAATTGAAACATTTACGAAATTGTGCCCAGATTTTTAGTGAGTGTTTTATAACTGGATTTATAACAGTTGTAAGTGGTGGAAGCGGGAGTGAGGATCCCAAGAAAGCCACGGAGGACCATTTCCCAGAACACTGTGACTCCATCTCTACCCAGTCAGGGCTGTCAGGCCTGTTGTAATAGAATGACCAGAATGCTAGACAGTGCAAGTTTGCTGCCCAATAATAAAAGCGGAAATTTGGAAGGGCAAGACCGCCTGCGGCCTTAGTTTTTTGGAGATGTGTCTTATTTAAGCGTGGACGTTTTCCTTGCCACAGATATGATGAAATGATGGAATCTAACTGAACAAAGAATGAACCAGGGATAAAAACAGGAATATTTTGAAAAAGATATAAAAACTTAGGTAAAGTGACCATCTTGACTGAGTTAATACGGCCTGTGAGGGAAATGGAAAGCGGTGACCATCGGGATAATGCCTGCTTTGTCTGATTCAACAGAGAGACAAAGTTTTCTTGATATAAATCTTTATACCTCCTCGTAACTGTAACACCCAGGTAAGAGAATTTTGTCTTCTCAATTTTAAGAGGCCATTTACCAAAGTCAAGAGTCTGCGCCAGGGTATTGACAGGGAAAATTACACTTTTACTCAGGTTTAATTTGTAACCAGAGTTTATTCCAAATTCCTCAAGTAATGATAAAACGGAGGGCAGCGTGTCAGTCGGATGAGAAATGAAAAGTAAAAGGTCATCAGCATAAAGGGAGACCTTGTGCTCCATATCGCCTCTCCAGATTCCTGAAATTGTGTCACAGGACCGCAAGGCAGTGGCAAGAGGTTCAATTGCCAGGTCAAAGAGCATAGGGCTCAGTGGGCATCCCTGGCGAGTTCCTCGATGTAGACTGAAGGGTTTTGATATCTGAGAGTTGGTACGAATGGTTGCGGTGGGATGTGAATAAATTAATTGCACCCATGTAATGAAATTGGGGCCAAAACCAAATTTGTCAAGAACATTAAACAAGTAGTCCCATTCAACCCGATCAAATGCTTTCTCTGCATCAAGGGAAATAACACACTCAGGAACAGTATCCGAAGGAGAATAAATAATGTCAAAAAGGCGTCTGACATTAAAAAAGGAGTGCCTGCCTTTAATGAATCCAGTCTGGTCTTTTGATATGATCAAAGGAAGGATCTTTTCCAACCTTTGAGCAAGAACTTTGGCTAAAATTTTGGCGTCTGTATTTAAAAGGGAGATTGGTCGATAAGAGGAACAGTGAGTTGGGTCTTTTCCTTTCTTTGCAATGAGGGTAATGCAGGCCTCTAAAAAAGATTTCGGAAGGGATCCTTGGTCAAATGACTCTAAGAGAACCGAGTGTAGGAGTGGGGAAAGTAATGAAGAAAATTTCTTAAAAAATTCAGCAGGGAAGCCGTCAGGACCCGGACATTTGCCAGACTGCATTACCGATACAGCTGACACAATTTCTGTCAGGGATATTGGGATCTCCAGTGCATCTTTCAGGTTGGGTGTGAGTTTTGGCATGTTGGTCTTTTCGAAAAACTGAGAAGATAAATTCTTGTTGGTTTGGGATTCTGAAGTATATAAATGGGAATAAAAGTCCTTAAATGCTCTGTTAATTTGTAAATGATCTAGAGTTGTGGTGCCGTTCTCTAATTGGATCTTAGGGATGATTTGTTTAGCCATGGCACCCTTCAACTGATTTGCCAGTAGTTTTCCTGACTTTTCTCCATGTATGTAAAATGATGATTTACTTTTCAAAAGTGATTGTTCTATTGAGTATGTAGACAATAAATCAAACTTAGTTTTGAGTTCTACTTTTTTTTTGTACAGATTAGGGCATTTGTTTTGAGCATATTGTTGATCAATTTCTTTTATCTGCTGGGCTAAATCAGTTCTTTCTTTTTGAGATTTTTGCCTCAGCCGGGCGGTATATGAAATGATTTGTCCCCTAAGATAGGCCTTAAGGGTATCCCAAACTGTTGACAGTGGGATCCCAGGAGTTCTGTTTATGGATAGAAAGAAGGTTATTTCTTTTTCTATAAATGTAACAAAATCATTGTTTAACAGTAACGTTGAATTGAATCTCCACTGTCTACTCCTTATAGGAATGTCAGGGAGGGACAAAGACAGAGTGACAGGTGCATGGTCTGAGATGACAATACTGTGGTAGTCACAGCCACGGACAGAGGGAAGAAGTTTGTTGTCCATGAAAAAGTAATCGATCCTCGAGTATGAATGATGAACATGAGAAAAAAAAGAATATTCTCTCTCAGCTGGGTGTAAAAAACGCCATACATCGCACAGGCCATACTTAGATAGAAAGGCACGAATAGTGTGGGACGACCTGCTGGCTGTGGCAGGGTTTGTAGAGGATCTGTCCAAAACTGGGTCCAACCAGCAATTCAAGTCACCACTGAGTATCAATGAGTATGTGTTTAGGTCCGGGAGCAGTGAGAATAATTTCTCAAAGAAACCAACATCATCCGTATTTGGGGCATAAACGTTAACTAGCACTACTGGTGTGTTGTACAATTTACCGGAAACAATCACAAAACGACCATATTTATCTGAGTTAACTTGAAAAGGTTCAAATGAAATGTCTTGACTGATGAGGATCGAGACGCCCCGAGCCTTTGCTCGAAATGAGGAATGGAAACTCTGCCCGTGCCATGTTTGCAGTAATCGTTTGCTATCGTCACTTCTAATGTGAGTCTCCTGCAGGAAAGCAATGCCTGTATTTAACTGTTTTAAATGAGAGAGCACCTTCCTTCTCTTGACGGGGTGGTTTAAACCTTTGACGTTCCAGCTTGACAACACCAACTGACCACTCATATTACTAATAATTTGTATAAGAAAGGTAGGTAATACAGTCTAATGTGTTGATGGCTGTGCAGTTCTTGGCAAAGTGAAAGAAAATATAAATTAATGGCAGTGATGGACCCCCCACCCCCCTCCCTTTCCCACCCTGGACAGCTGCAACAGACAGAAGCAGCAAGCTCCATAGAAATTAAAAATAAGTCTCCTGTCTAACTTTTAAACTAGTGCTCCAGTATCATCAGAGGAAAAAAAATGTATAAGCACCTCATGTAAGGCCAAAAATGTACACATAGATGTGTGATCACGCATACATAGGCGTAGATCCTGGGGGGGTCGGGGGGGTCCGGACCCTCCCAATCTTGGGGAAATATAGATCTGTCCCCCCCAATAATTCAATAAAGGAAATCGTGTCTTTAAACAATATAAATATAAAAAGGCAAAAAAAGAGAGAAATCCGCCATTATTCTAAAAAAAAAAGAAGGAAATTTTGCCCACCCCCCCTTCTCTGTTGGCAAATGGTTTAGTCCAATGTTTACAAGGAACAACAACAGCAGCGGAGGTCACAGGCTCGCGGAGCCGCTGGTGGGGAGTGAGCTGCTGCACAAAGTACTAACTTCCAGTAAGTAGCTACTTAAAACATAGGTGACAGTGACTGGGAGGAAAAGGTCTTTCACAGTGTTGAAAGACAAGTGTGTCTGTGCATCATTAGTGGCAGAAAAACACTTTGGAGCGTCACTTCATCAGCTAACACACTAGCTTCAATGCTAACTAGCTCCCTGGTGGGCTCTGCAACAGACAGTAGAATGTCAGCGCAGCTTTGAGCAGGATGGATTCACATTCATCATATTTTCAGGTGTGGAGCTCTTGAAAGAAGTAATGATAAAATATGTGAAAGATAATTAATTAAAAAAGAGTAGAGAAGATGTGATGATTAGTTAAAATGATTTCATATGTGTAGCACTTTGTTGCAGCTGTGGTTGTTTTAAGGGCTTTAAATTATTATTATAAAAAATGTTGAGGATCAATACTTATGTCACATGGTTAATTAAAAAATGTCACTGTTTATTATATTACATTATTGATATTTTGTATCTGCAACTGGAACATTTTATTCTTAATAGGTTCTTAAAAAATGCTACAGATTTGTTAAGGCATATTTTGAATGAATGTTACAAACGTGTTCATTTCTACAAAACAGTTAATAAAATATTTATAAAATACAACGAATTTCAAATGTTACAAACTGAGTTTAACATAAAAGAAATAGTGTTTATGTTTAAATATCAGTTAATAAGTAATCCATTATGCCCCCTTGTTTAGGACTGGAACCAATCTCAGCTGCTTTTGGGTGAAGGCAGGGACACCCAGGACAGGTCTCCAGTCTGTCCCAGAGACACCCAGGACAGGTCTCCAGTCCATCACAGAGACAGACAAAGAGACAAACAACCATCCACACTCCCAGTCAAAGCTAAGAACAATTTACATTTGCACAGAAGAACCAAAACATTATTCAAACTGAGGACTCAAGTTCTTGATTGAGAGTTCTAATCACTACTGGTAATTATCAATAATAATTGATCATATTTACCAAGCTAAAGCATTGTGTGGAGTCTTTAATAATACAGACCAGATCAGATGTGATCAGGCAGTCATATATTCACATGTATGTAAATGTATTATTATTAATACTATGATTAAAGTTGAACCATGCAAATTTGTTTGGAACGAACAAGTGGACCTTTGTGCCTCTTGGTCCCACTGAAGTAGCTCTCAGTCTCAAAAAGTTTGGTGACCCCTGCATTAAAGTATTTCTTCTCCTTGAAAACTGTTTTCTTTTTAAGCATTAAGATTTTGGGAAGATGTTGTACCAGATTATCAGTGACACTGACCACAGCAATCTATGAATACAAGCCAAACTGAAATTTAAACAATATTTAGAGGGGACCTATTTTGCAAAATTCTCATTTTGCCACTTGTCATTATTTGTCGTCTATTGTACTGCAGATTGAACACATTACATTTTTTAACAAGAGTAATGAGTATCACTGTTGTACTGATTAATAGTAGTATTAAGACTACTAAATAAAATACATGCCATTTAAATCAATATTATTGTTGATTATTCTGCATAGTATATGCATGCAGTTTGGATAAACTTCCCTCTGTACATTTTGCATTACATTTCACTGTAACTTTGCCGACCCCCCCAAAATTGCTCTTAAAAAATTTCCCTGTTTATGGTCCCCCCCAATAATGAGATGAAATCTACACCCTTGCACGCATACACATATAAACAAGGTTAAATTAATCCTAATCCTAAATTAAATCTTCAATCAGTCCAAGACCAATTCAAGATTCAATTCAAGATAGTCAACAGGTAAACAAGAAGAGGAAAAATGTTAATAGTTCAAAATAATATATTAAAAACATTATATATTTCACCCATTTTTATACCTGGATAGGCCTACTTCAATTATTTATGTGCCTAAATACCTAATGCCTAAAAAAAAAAAATAATAATTTTTATAAGCACCTCACAAACTAGTTTAAAGTATGCAAGGCCAAAAAATGTATACACATAAATGTGTACCGGTAATCACGCACACATATACAAACGTAAAGTTAAATTAATCCCAATCTCAAATTAATTATCAATCAATCCAGGACTAACCCAAGATTCAGCTCAAAATAGTCAACAGGTAAACGAGAAAAGGAAAAATGTTTCATTTCAAAAATGTTAATAGTTCAAAAAAAGCTGCAACTAAAAAAGTCTCAGATAATCAGAGTATGGGCAGAGTCCTGCTCATCTGTTCCTCACCTCATGTAAAGAAAAGTTTAGTGTAATAATCAAAGCCAGTGCGGGAACAGCGCATTGTTCATCAGTTAGAAGAAAAGTTTAAATATTACTTGCGCTGTGAAGCTTGAAAGGTGTCACTGAACTTCTGCGCCTCCTCCACAGAGCCCAGCCACTTTCTGTTTCCAGCAGGTAAAGTCACGCGAAGTCGAGCAGGAAAAAGCAGAGCAGGTTTTAGACCCAGAGAATACAGCGCAGACATCACGTCCTTATATTCCACTCGCTGGTTGAGGACTTCTGGGCTGTAGTCTTCCACGATCCGCACCGGTTTTCCCTGGTATTCAAGCCTGCCTCTGCGTCGGGCCTCCCGGATCAGCAGCTCCTTCACCTGGACCCGGTGCACTCGCAGGATAACCGGGCGCGGCCGCTGGTCCGAGGCGGGTTTCGGAGCGAGGGTTCGATGGGCCCGGTCCAGTTCGGGTGGAGAAGGAAGCGTGTCACGCCCGTAGATGTCACACAGCAGGTTGGAGAAGAAGTCTGTGGGACGTCCGCTTTCAATAGATTCCGGTAAACCCAGCACACGAATATTCTGCCGTCTGCTTCGATTTTCTAAATCCGCCAGTTTAGATCTTAGTCTGGCGTTTTCCTCCTGCAGAGTTGAGCAGGTGTTTTCCACCTCCGACATGCGCTGGCTCAGGTCGTTAGTGACAAGTTCCAGTGATGACACACGCTGGCCGTGTTCCTCCACCGCGAGCCGAGTTTGGTCCAATTTGATATCCAGCTGGTGAAAAGTTTGTTTAAACTCAGCTGACAGCGCAGCGCGGTGTTCCTCCAGCAGCGAGGTAATTGCCTCGAGGGTTAGGCCAGCGTCATCCTTCTCAGCGTCTTTCTTCGATCTTGTCGACTTTTGAGACATTTTTAATTTAAAATCTTCAAAAGAGATGCTTGATAGAAGTTGTGTGCGTGATGATAGGCAAAAAATATTACATATAGAGGGCTTGGTGGTACTAAAAAATAAATTTTACCCGGAGCACTGGCAAGTGCGACTCACTCCATCTCACGACCACACCCAACTTCCAAAAAATCGAATTTTAAGTCAAATGTTTTCTATAGACCATAGTTACGTACATTAATTTCTTATAATTTAAACTCTAAGTGTGGTGGACCACTAGGGGGCTCTACTCACACCCAGTGGACCGAAGGTATTACAGGATGTTTTATTGTGAAAGGTCCTGAGGACTGGATGTGGTATTGGATATATAAGGCGGTGTTGGGTGTTCGTGATTTACAACTTTCACTGGAGCGGTTTGCAGCCGAGTGTGATGCGGCCGGGATAAGGATCAGTTCCTCCAAATCCGAGGCCATGGTCTTGAGCCGGAAAAGGGTAGCATGCCCTCTCCGGGTCGGGGAGGAGGTCCTGCCCCAAGTGGAGGAGTTTAAGTATCTCGGGATCTTGTTCACGAATGAGGGAAAACTGGAGCGTGAGATCGATAGGCGGATAGGTGCAGCGTCCGCAGTGAAGCGGGCGCTGTACCGGTCTGTCGTGGTGAAGAGAGAGCTGAGTCAAAAGGCAAAGCTCTCAATTTACCGATCGATCTACGTTCCCACCCTCATCTATGGTCATGAGCTTTGGGTTATGACCGAAAGAACAAGATCTCGGATACAAGCGGCTGAAATGAGTTTTCTCCGCAGGGTGGCTGGACTCTCCCTTAGAGATAGGGTGAGAAGCTCAGTCATCCGGGAGGGACTCGGAGTAGAGCCGCTGCTTCTCCACATCGAGAGGAGCCAGTTGAGGTGGCTCGGGCATCTGGTTAGGATGCCTCCTGGACGCCTCCCTGGTGAGGTGTTCCGGGCATGTCCCACCGGGAGGAGACCCAGAGGAAGACCCAGGACGCGCTGGAGGGACTATGTTTCTCGGCTGGCCTGGGAACGCCTTGGGATTCCCTCGGAGGAGCTGCTCCAAGTGGCTGGGGAGAGGGAAGTCTGGGCCTCCCTACTTAGGCTGCTACCCCCGCGACCTGACCCCGGATAAGCGGAAAAAGATGGATGGATGGGTGTTTCCCGCCAGTTTAGTAGGAGTTGATTAAAAGTGAAGATCTACATCCCGTCTCCTGTGTCGTCTCTTCACCACCTCCTACACTGGTGACCCTTGTGAATTGAATATGACGACGTCTGAAGGTCAAGCCAGCTCTCTTCAGCTGTCCGCGGTTGTGGAACCTCCACCGGCGGCCCCACTCGCTTTTGCGGTGGCCGTTAAAATCCCGGACTTCTGGCTGCACGCACCTCAGTCGTGGTTCGCCCACATCGAATCACAGTTTGCTCTTCGCGGGATATCTGCAGACGACACCAAATACCACCATGTGGTCGCTTCACCGGACCCATTGTCCACCCAGCGGGTAATGAGCCTGCTCCAAGACCCTCCTGCACAAGGAAAATACGACACCCTCAAGCAGCTCCTTCTGCAGCATTACACAGACGCGGAGCGCGCTGAGAAACTTTTTTCCCTCTCCGATTTGGGCGATGGCACAGCTCTTGAGCTCATGGAAGGCATGTTGTCTTTGAGGGGATCAGCAGACTGTGAATTTCTCTTCCTCCACCTCTTCCTCCGCCGGCTCCAGTGCGTACCGCTCTGGCCAACTCCTCGTTTCTGCAGCAGAAGGATTACCGCTCGCTGGCCCGCGAAGCCGACCGCATCCTGCTGGCTGCGAGGACTTTCGCGGTCCAGGCGGCGGTCCCCGGATCTCCAGCAGCACCTCAGCTTCAAGCAACGCCCTCAGCGCCGGACGAGCCATCGGTCGTAGCGGGCGTCGCTACACGCAGACGGACGGGAGCCGCCCTTTGTTTCTACCACCAGCGTTTTGGCGCCAAAGCACGATGATGCGTCCCACCGTGCAGCTTCAAGCCGCAGGGAAACGAGAACGCCAGCGCCCGCTAGCAGTCGCGGCCGTTGGCGACAAGGAAAGGCTGCTTTTCATCGAAGACTCGAGGTCGGGGAGGCGGTTCCTGGTGGACTCTGGCTCGCAGAAGAGCCTCGTTCCCCCGACTGGCTCCGACAGGTTGGCAGAAGGCTGCGGGCCGCAGCTAACCGCGGCTAACGGCTATCCCATCAAGACGTTTGGCGAAAGGTTGGTGACTGTTCGTTTCCATGAACGGGACTTCCAGTGGAACTTTGTGGTAGCTGCTAGCTCAGTCCCTATTTTAGGGGCTGATTTTCTTTGTGCTCACGGGCTCCTTGTTGATTTAGCTAACAGACGTTTGATCGACGCTGTGTCTTTTTCGTCACTGCCTTGTGAGACGCGAGGAGCTGGGCCTTTAATGCATGCTAACTTTTTAGCTTCGGGTAATGTGTTTCAGCGTTTATTGTCTGAATTCCCCTCGCTGACTGTTCCTGATTTTGCAAACACAAACACAAAACATGGGGTCGAACATTATATTCCCACAACGGGCCCCCCGGTGTTCGCACGTGCACGCCGCCTCGATGCTACTAAAGGCCGAGATACAGTGAAGCAGACTCCGTATACGCGCGTATATGCCCGTATACGCGCGTATACGGAGCCTCTGCTACAGCTCGGCTGATGTTCTCGCGTAGATTCTCGTGTTTTCGCTCCAAATTCTACGTCATTTCCTCCGTACCGTCACTTCCGATCGTCACTTCCGGTAGTTTTTCGCTCCACGGAGAGGACTCAACTGAGCTCGCTGATTGGTCACTTTGACACGCCTACTGAAATGATTGACAGATTTCAGTCAGCTCAAAGTGAAACCTATCGTGAGCAGCTCGCTCAGACTTCTGCGGTGTTCTGATACGGTCTTTCTACTATATATGTTATAAAAAGTTCTCTCAGAAATAAAAATAATAACAGGGAGTGCTTTTCCTGCAGCCCACAGCCCACCAGGGAATATATAAAACATCGCGCACCCAGGTAGGACCTGAATTCATTCATTTCATTCATCGAGTGAACGGAGGAAGAAGCGGTTACTTGACTTTAGGCAAAAAAACAAAAGAAAAGGCCCGATCAGCGATAAAAAAGAGGAATTTATTTCATTTGTGTAACATACAAAACAGTCCGGAGCCGGGGAAGTTTAGGTCAGACACCGCGCATCGCGTATGCGAATCGCGTATGCGTAGTAAAAAAATACCTTTGCGCGTACTTGCCCTGAGGGGCTACGCGGGGCTACGCTGCGTACGGGGCATACGTACGCTGCGTATTGGCGTATCGTGAGGACGCGCGAGTGTATCTCGCCCTTAAGCTAGCAATAGCACAGGAAGAGTTTGCTAACATGGAGCGTTTAGGCATCGTGCAACGCTCAAACAGTCCGTGGGCCTCCCCCCTCCACATGGTGCCCAAGGCAGACGGCAAATGGCGACCATGTGGGGATTTCCGCCGCCTTAATAACATCACAGAGAACGATCGTTATCCCATCCCCCACATCCAGGATTTTTCAGTGCACCTGGCTGGGACCTCCATTTTTTCTAAAGTAGATTTAGTACGGGGGTACCACCAGGTTCCTGTGCATGTGGAGGATGTCCCTAAGACCGCTGTTATCACGCCTTTCGGCCTGTTTGAGTTTTTGCGCATGCCTTTTGGTCTTAAAGGTGCAGCACAAACATTTCAGCGGTTGATGGATTCAGTCCTAAGGGGTCTGTCTTTCGTATTTGTGTACCTGGATGACGTCCTGGTGGCTAGCAGCTCGGCTGAGCAGCACATGTCCCACCTCCGTGAGGTTTTTCAGCGCCTGGCAGCACATGGCCTGATTGTAAATACAGCGAAATGCCAGTTTGGACTGCCAGTCATTGACTTTTTGGGCCACCGCATTTCTGCAAGCGGTGCTGTGCCTTTACCAAACAAGGTGCAGGCGGTGTCCGATTTCCCACAGCCCCAGTCTGTTAAAGCGCTACAAGAATTTTTGGGAATGGTCAACTTCTATAACCGTTTCCTCCCCAGGGCAGCACAGCTGCTGCGTCCGCTCTATGGAGCGCTGAAAAAGAAAAAGCCCAACGACAGTGTTGACTGGACACCAGAACGCCTACAGGCATTTGGTGATGCTAAAGCTGCACTGGCCACTGCTGCCCTTTTGGCCCATCCATCCCCAGCGGCGCAAATAGCTTTAACAACCGACGCATCTGATGTTGCGGTGGGGGCTGTGTTAGAACAGCAGGTTTCCGGGGTTTGGCAGCCGCTTGCATTTTTCAGCCGTACGCTACGGGACAATGAGCTTAAATACAGTGTTTTTGACAGAGAGTTGCTGGCGCTTTACCTGGCCACACGCCATTTCAGGTTTTTCCTGGAGGGCCGCCGGTTCACTGCATATGTTGACCACAAACCCTTGGTGTTTGCGATGTCAAAAATTTCTGACCCCTGGTCTGCTCGCCAGCAACGCCACCTCGCAGCGGTGTCTGAATTTACTACAGACATTCAGCATGTGGCTGGAAAATCCAACGTGGTGGCTGACTGTCTCTCTCGGGTGCTGATCTCTCCCGTATACGTTGGCATCGATTTTTCTGCTATGGCTGCGGACCAACGTGGCGACGCAGAAATACTC
>JBBPBX010008851.1:20882-40792 GCA_038048925.1 Garcialebias charrua
TCTCTCTGTGGAGGTGTGTGTGTGCGTGGCTTGTGTGTGTGTGTGTGTGTGTGTGTGTGTGGCTTGTGTCATTGTAAACTTGTTCCATCAGCTCTTACGTGGTGGTAATTGCTGCGAGTGAGCTAAAGTTGTTTCTTCACCTCATCCTGGCACAGAAGCAGAAATCAATGTTGCTTGTCCCCCACCCCATAGCAGAATTCAGCACATCAGACAATAGGAGGGGTTACCATGGAAACCCTTCATCCAGGAACAGTTTGGAAGGAGCAGCCTGGGTGGGTTCCATCCATTCATCATCTTTACCTGCCCGCTTCTTCCTTTTTGGCTCCCTGGTACCCATGTCCAGGTATCACTGTGCAAGAGGCGGGGGACACCCTGGACAGGTCACAAGTCCATCACAGGGACACATAGAGACAAAAAACATTCACTCTTTCACTCTCACCTAGGGACAATTTAGAGTTACCAATCAGCCTAACGTGCATGTTTTTGGTCAGTGGGAGGAAACCAGAGTACCCAGAGAACCCCTACACAGCATGGAGAGAACATGCAAACTCCACCCAGAAAGGTCCCAGGCTGGGATTTGACCCAGCGACCTTCTTGCTGAGAGGCGGCAGCTCTACTGCTGTGGGAGCTACACTCAGCCTGAGTGAGTTGGATGTTATTTATGAGAGATGATGCTGACTTTGTATCGTGCCGTTTTTCATAATCACTTGATGCTATTTTGGTTACTGATGTCATAGATCATAGTTGTACTCATTGTGATGTCACAAAAAGGTACACAGAGAAACAAAATGTGCATAGTTTTTCCTTTGATCGATAATTAATGTGTCCCTAATTTCAGGAGAAAAGTACAGGTGAAGCAGCTCAGAGATGTAGGATGGAGCAACACCATTTAAACTTTTAAAAACAAATAAAAATAATCTTAAACTGAACTCTGAAATGAACAGGCAGCCAGTGGAGTGAAGAGAGTGGGGGTGATGTGCTCCCTCTTATGAACTCCACTTAGAAGTCGAGCAGCAGCGTTCTGGACCAACTGGAGACGTCTGAGGGAGGACTGGCTGACTCCAAGGTAAAGAGCGTTACAGTAATCCAGCCGAGAGGTGATGAAGGCATGGATTACTGTTTCCAGCTGCTGTTTTGTAAGGATGGGCTTTACCTTAGCCAGCTGTCTGAGGTGAAAACAACTGGTCTTGACCACTGCTCCAATCTGGGAATCTAATTTAAAATCACTGTTGATTATAAAACCCAAGTTAGAAACCGTTTTCTTTATATGATGTGCCAGAGGATCCAAATCAACATGGCAAGTTTCACAGGAGCCACTAGGACCAAACACCATCACTTCTGTTTCATTTTCATTGAACTTTGTGTCTCTGTGTTGTGCAAGTGTGCAGAGTGTGACAAGTAACACTGTAACACTGAGTGACTGAGAAAGAGGTAATAATGGCAGCTTCATTCAAACAAGATTGCTCTTTGTCATAAAAGTGGGAAGAAACATGACACTTAACAAAGAAGACATAATTCTTCAATAGAAAATGTGACAAAAATACAGCAATGCATAAAAAACAACAGTCATTTTGTCAGAAAAGCTGGGAATTTTTATTATATATGTATATATACACACAAACACACACGCACGCCTGCACGCACGCGCACGCACGCACGCACGCACGCACGCACAGTATTTACAGTATATACACTGAAAAAACTGTGAATAGAGGTTACTTAAAAAACCTTAGGTAACAAAGTGACAATTAATATTATTAAGTAGATTTTAATTTCAAAAAGTTTATGTAAAATAAAGAGAAAATGGTAATTAAATTTAATTAAAAAAACTAAGTAGATTTTAATTACATTAAACTGTACATTTATGTAGGATTTAGGAACAAAATCTCAAATTTATGGTTAAAATGACTAATTTTTAATGCAAAATTTAATTTAAATTAAATTAATATATAAGGAATATTACTTTGAATTTACTATTAATTTAGGAATAATTTTTAATGCAAAATTTAATTTAAATTAAATTAATATATAAGGAATATTACTTTGAATTTACTATTAATTTAGGGAAAAATGACTAAAATTAAATATTCATTACAAAGAAATTATTTTTTTGTGTGTTTTTTAAGTGGAACTCAATTTGTAATCATTAAATTTTCCAAACAACCTACATTAATAATCATTGAATAATAAGATAAATTTGCATTATTTAACCTCTTCTCTTGATTAAAATTCATTTGTTTAACAAAGAAAACAATAAGTGGAAAATAAAACAATTACAATTTTTTTCTGCTAAATTTCACTTGTACAGTACATATAATATTCTTCTAATTTTCTAAATACTTTAAAGTGTTTTTACTGGGTTGCACAAATTATCACACATAGATAACAACATAAACATTTATTTCTTGAACATCATTTTGGTTCTTTCAAAGTGGCAAAATATAGCAACATAAAATAATCTACATGTGTAGACAATATAAAGTGGCTTTGTTTACATGTCATTAAAAAAGTTACTTCAAACAAATGCTAAATCAATTTTGTGAAGAAGAAATGAGATGCTAAAATACATAATTAATTACTAATTTCACCATTAACAGCCAGAGTATTTTTACTGTTTCTCTTATTTGTGTTACTTCTTAATGACTGACTAACAAAAAATGTAGTTTTTCTTATCTGAATAACTCAATATAAATGCTGAACAAATATTTACCACTTGTGTACATTGTGTATTAACAACAAAAATCAACCTTTTTGAAATGTCTGAGAAAAACTGCAAACATCTAAGTGAAATAAACATTTCCACAGCTGCAGGAGTTGATTGTCCAAAATATTTTACACTTTGTTTGGAAACAGATCCTGGATACAAGTGGCTGAAAGGGGCTTCCTTCATGGGGGGGGGGGGGGGCACTCAGTCTTATGCCTCTTTTCCACCGCTCGGCTCGGCTCGGGTTGGATCGGCTCAGGTCGGCTCAGTTCGGGTCGGGTCACATCTATGTTCTGTTTCCACAGCTTTTTTGTACCCCTTCTGTGGGCGGGGTCCAGAATCCTACTCGTCTTACCACATGGTGGCAGTAGTGTTCCTCAAGCTATTTACTACAGTACTAGCCACCACTAGAAGAAGAACACAATAAAGACTTTGTATCACATATTATCAATTCTATCAAAAACCACATAGCTGATATTTTTCAAAAAAATCTAGTGTGATCACAACATGTTCATATACGAAATGTATCCTGTTGGAGTTATTTGAAATAAAATTCAATGTTTTATAGACATAAATGTGTCAACCTACGTCCATTATTTTCTACTTTGTATCACATATTATCAATTCTATCAAAAACCACAAAGCTGATATTTTTCAAAAAAATCTAGTGTGATCACAACATGTTCATATACGAAATGTATCCTGTTGGAGTTATTTGAAATAAAATTCAATGTTTTATAGACATAAATGTGTCAACCTACGTCCATTATTTTCTACTTTGTATCACATATTATCAATTCTATCAAAAACCACAAAGCTGATATTTTTCAAAAAAATCTAGTGTGATCACAACATGTTCATATACGAAATGTATCCTGTTGGAGTTATTTGAAATAAAATTCAATGTTTTATAGACATAAATGTGTCAACCTACGTCCATTATTTTCTACTTTGTATCACATATTATCAATTCTATCAAAAACCACAAAGCTGATATTTTTCAAAAAAATCTAGTGTGATCACAACATGTTCATATACGAAATGTATCCTGTTGGAGTTATTTGAAATAAAATTCAATGTTTTATAGACATAAATGTGTCAACCTACGTCCATTATTTTCTACTTTGTATCACATATTATCAATTCTATCAAAAACCACAAAGCTGATATTTTTCAAAAAAATCTAGTGTGATCACAACATGTTCATATACGAAATGTATCCTGTTGGAGTTATTTGAAATAAAATTCAATGTTTTATAGACATAAATGTGTCAACCTACGTCCATTATTTTCTACTTTGTATCACATATTATCAATTCTATCAAAAACCACAAAGCTGATATTTTTCAAAAAAATCTAGTGTGATCACAACATGTTCATATACGAAATGTATCCTGTTGGAGTTATTTGAAATAAAATTCGAATTTTTATAATTTATTTTCGTTGTGCAAACACAGGTTTTGGAAAAAGTCAAAGCGAAACTACTTTAAATGCAGCACATTTGACCATACGTGACAATATTAAAGCGTGGTTAAGCTCAGGAGCCCTCGTACTATTAAAGTCAGCTATGAAATATATTTTATATCTGTTCATTGAGCTACATTTAAAGACATAAAGCCGCCCGCGCGCCGCGTGTTGCTCGTGGCGAACCTATTTTTTTAAAATCCTGCAGTTTTGAGCAGTACGTGATTTTATTAAGGACACGTTCAGCTGAAGACCCATCTTTGCTATAAATTTAAAAAATAATAATTGTTTTTACCGTGTTTATCATGTAAAAGTCCTGCAGTGATCGCGTCCCTCGCTTCCGTAAAAACAGCTCTCGTCTCCTCCTTCCTACTTCCGGAGCGGGTGAGCTCGCTTCAGTACCCCTCTGAAAGCAGCCCGAAAATCTCAGGAAATCTCGCGCGGCTCCGCTCGAAATATCCGGTGGAAAAGGATGAAAGGGGGTCTCTGCGACGCACATATGACGTAACATCCGACCCGAGCCGACCGGTGGAAAAGGGGCATTAGAGATTGGGTAAGGAGCTCCATCATCCAGGGGGAGCTTGGTGTAAAGCCGCTGTTCCGCAGTATCAAAAGAGTCAGTTGAGGAGTTTCATCTGATCTGGACACCACCCTTTGGAGGTTTTCTGGGTACGTCTGTCTGGTGATTGAAGACGGACAGGTGAGTCAGGAGAGGCAGCCAAGTTATACAAAAAAGAAATAAAAAAAGAAAATGTTGTTACCTTTATGAAGGAGCAGGTGATGCAGAAGGTGCTGGTGATGCTGGTGACAAAAGACAGACAGGTGAGTCAGGAGAGGCAGCTGAATTATATAAAAAGAAATAAAAAAAGAAAAGAAAATGTTACCTTTATGAAGGAGCAGGTGATGCAGAAAGTGCTGGTGATGCTGGTGACAAAAGACAGACAGGTGAGTCAGGAGAGGCAGCTGAATTATATAAAAAGAAATAAAAAAAGAAAAGAAAATGTTGTTACCTTTATGAAGGAGCAGGTGATGCAGAAAGTGCTGGTGACAAAAGACAGACAGGTGAGTCAGGAGAGGCAGCTGAATTATATAAAAAGAAATAAAAAAAGAAAAGAAAATATTGTTACCTTTATGAAGGAGCAGGTGATGCAGAAAGTGCTGGTGACAAAAGACAGACAGGTGAGTCAGGAGAGGCAGCTGAATTATATAAAAAGAAATAAAAAAAGAAAAGAAAATATTGTTACCTTTATGAAGGAGCAGGTGATGCAGAAAGTGCTGGTGACAAAAGACAGACAGGTGAGTCAGGAGAGGCAGCTGAATTATATAAAAAGAAATAAAAAAAGAAAAGAAAATATTGTTACCTTTATGAAGGAGCAGGTGATGCAGAAAGTGCTGGTGACAAAAGACAGACAGGTGAGTCAGGAGAGGCAGCTGAATTATATAAAAAGAAATAAAAAAAGAAAAGAAAATATTGTTACCTTTATGAAGGAGCAGGTGATGCAGAAAGTGCTGGTGACAAAAGACAGACAGGTGAGTCAGGAGAGGCAGCTGAATTATATAAAAAGAAATAAAAAAAGAAAAGAAAATATTGTTACCTTTATGAAGGAGCAGGTGATGCAGAAAGTGCTGGTGACAAAAGACAGACAGGTGAGTCAGGAGAGGCAGCTGAATTATATAAAAAGAAATAAAAAAAGAAAAGAAAATATTGTTACCTTTATGAAGGAGCAGGTGATGCAGAAAGTGCTGGTGACAAAAGACAGACAGGTGAGTCAGGAGAGGCAGCTGAATTATATAAAAAGAAATAAAAAAAGAAAAGAAAATATTGTTACCTTTATGAAGGAGCAGGTGATGCAGAAGGTGCTGGTGACAAAAGACAGACAGGTGAGTCAGGAGAGGCAGCTGAATTATATAAAAAGAAATAAAAAAAGAAAAGAAAATATTGTTACCTTTATGAAGGAGCAGGTGATGCAGAAGGTGCTGGTGACAAAAGACAGACAGGTGAGTCAGGAGAGGCAGCTGAATTATATAAAAAGAAATAAAAAAAGAAAAGAAAATATTGTTACCTTTATGAAGGAGCAGGTGATGCAGAAGGTGCTGGTGACAAAAGACAGACAGGTGAGTCAGGAGAGGCAGCTGAATTATATAAAAAGAAATAAAAAAAGAAAAGAAAATATTGTTACCTTTATGAAGGAGCAGGTGATGCAGAAGGTGCTGGTGAGCTGGTGACAAAAGACAGACAGGTGAGTCAGGAGAGGCAGCTGAATTATATAAAAAGAAATAAAAAAAGAAAAGAAAATATTGTTACCTTTATGAAGGAGCAGGTGATGCAGAAGGTGCTGGTGACAAAAGACAGACAGGTGAGTCAGGAGAGGCAGCTGAATTATATAAAAAGAAATAAAAAAAGAAAAGAAAATGTTGTTACCTTTATGAAGGAGCAGGTGATGCAGAAGGTGCTGGTGACAAAAGACAGACAGGTGAGTCAGGAGAGGCAGCTGAATTATATAAAAAGAAATAAAAAAAGAAAAGAAAATGTTGTTACCTTTATGGAGGAGCAGGTGATGCAGAAGGTGCTTGGTGATGCTGGTACAGGTGAATGAGGAGGGGCAGGTGAGTCCAGAAAGGCAGCTGAAGTGGAGCTCCCTGATCTGCTATACTCTTGGGCACGCGCCCAGCCTGAGCAAAGACGAACGCTTGATAAATTACTGTCAAATTCAGAATACAGTTTAATGTGTAATATAATCTTAATTTAATATTTAATCTAAATAAACAACATTTTTTACAATAAATAAACTATACTAACAATAATAAAAATCTTTGTTTGTTTGATGTTTGATGAGCTGTTCACCCAATACACAGATGTAATGTTAATTATTTCATGACACTCACTGTGCAGGGTCTGAATAATCCAGGCATCTTCGTGCAGAACAGCTGTGTCATGGAAATCTAGTAAGATCAAAAAAGAGGTACATCTTCACTTAGGTTTATGGATTAAAGCTAACTGTGAAACAGTTCAATCACAACATATCCACTAATACAATTTCACACATTTAATATGATCAGACAAACTACTGTAAACACTCCAACAATGACCTCATCAGTTCAACAGAATCACAGGACCTGTGCAATGTAACAAAGGTTTAATCTGTTACAATGTTCAATATTTTTCACCTGCTCATTGTGAAGTTTTAAAATGACTTCTGTCTGAATAAGGTCATCAGATGAGGTAGACATATATTAACTTGCAGCTGCATGATAAAAAACTTGCAGAATTGTTCATTTGTTTGAAGATTACTCACCCACCCTAGTTATATTGTTTACATAGTTTCAGGGACACGTTGGCTCAAATTTTTTGTGCTTCATCTTCTGACTCTCATCATATTCTATCAAGTGGAAACCTCAGATGAAACAAGTTAGATGTTCCCACCGCTAGTTAGAACGACTCTGCGTCATGTTTTGAAGCATAAAGAGACCAAGTAGGACCTCACTGCAGCAGAAACCAGCAGTTTTAACAGACCTTAGAAAGCCAAAACACTTCCACACTGACGAATTAGTCTTTCCTCTCTAATCAGTGATGTCATCGCTTTCTCTTCGCGTGTGAAACTTTGTTCAATCACATTCTGACGGACATGGGCACTCGTTTGAAGTGAAAACTACGCTCGTCTGAGGTTAGCCTAGCCTGCTACCGCCTGCTGGAAGCTGCGAGATCTACGTCACCACGCACTTACGTATTTGTGTCACAGCTTTTTCTGTCCGGGCGCTTCAAGCCGAACAGGAAAAGCGTCAGTGAAAGGCTGTAAAATCCTATCGAAATAATCGTTAAATAAAAACTTAGCCCCTGTATCAACTTATTCCTTGAATTTTCAATAATCAGATTAATGTTTTCAGAGCCTCTCTCTATTTGATTCTTTATTACGTATTTGTGTCACAGCTTTTTCTGTCCGGGCGCTTCAAGCCGAACAGGAAAAGCGTCAGTGAAATGCTGTAAAATCCTATCGAAATAATCGTTAAATAAAAACTTAGCCCCTGTATCAACTTTTTCCTTGAATTTTCAATAATCAGATTAATGTTTTCAGAGCCTCTCTCTATTTGATTCTTTATTATTAATCCCAAGGGAGACTGCGTGCTCGCTAGCTAGCACGCTAGTTAGCAGACTCATGGCGTCTACTGCAGCCAGAAATAAACTTTATTTACGCCGCAAACAGCCAGCTCTTGTTACCAGTTACGATACACAGCTCCTACAACAATTCTAAATGTACAAAAAAAATGCTCAGGACTGAATATTTAATTGACTGACCATTTCACTGTCACATAATGTTACTAAAAATCAGCAAATAGACTGATATATATATTAACCCGCTTTCCATCAGCTAAAATAAGCGCATATTAACAGTTTACTTACAGTGCAAGACGTTCTTGATCTGCCGAAGTAAAGGAACAACTGTAAAGCTTTACAAAGTGAGCCTCTACTTCATGCCATTTTGCTTAAAATACACATTACAGTGCTCATTACTTATCTAGTTTTGACTTAAAACATTGTTTAGAGCTTTTTTCTCAAAAATACTATACACTGTTGTTCAAAATTTTATTGTACATTCCAAAGAATTGTCTTACCTCTGACAAAATGGATGGTCCAGTCCACTTCTGAAGCATGTGTGCACATGGCAGAATGTGCAGCCAAGATGGCGGAAGTGTAGAGTAATTAAAATCAAAGTGCTTTAATTAGTAAAATCTATTAGATTTAAAAATCTTTTAGGATACTCATATTTTTCTATTAAAATATGCTAAAGATATCGTTGCTTATTTTACCGTAAAAAAATATAAGTAAATTTAAATTACTTAACATCTCAAAAATGTTGAATTTTGCTTACACTGAATTAAAACCATGCATATGCATTTTTACTGAGTAACAGTTACTATCAGTGGCCTATTAGATACTACTTAACCCCAATCACACTTTTTTCAGTGTAGGCCCCCTCATAGCTCTGCGTTCGGCCGTACGCCGCTCTACGCGCGTGTTCTGTGCGTGCGCGTTCACCCGCACAGCTCTGCATTTGTTCTCGCGTTCATTCTCGCGTTTTCGCTCCAAATTCTTGACGTCATTTGAGCAGCCACAGCGTAGAGCGTTCGCTGATTGGTCATTTGCTGACACACCTACTGAATTGATTGACAGGTTGGGGGAGAAAAAAAAGGCGAACCGGCAGCTTCACACAGCTTCAGCCGCAGCGGTGTTCTGTGTTTATATCTTATAAATCTTTATGTTTAACAAAAAAAAACAGGGAGCGCTGGTCCTGCAGCCCACCAGGAAATCTGCAGAACCTCGCGCAGCCACGTTGGACCCGAGTTTAATTCGCTCGGGACAAATTCCTTCATTTCCTCATCATTTCAGTCATGGAGTCAGCGGAGGAGGAAGCGATCACTTGACTTTTGGCAAAAAAACAAAAGAAAAGGCCAGATCAGGGATGAAGAAGAGGAATTTAATACATTTGTGTCGCATACAAAACAGTCCGACGCCGGGCAGTTTATTGTGAGACAACGTGTTTGCGTACGCGGTCCTAAAATTTGAGCTTGGCGCGTACATGGTACGCTTGTGCCTCTGCGCACGGACGGCGTACGGACGGCGTAGAGCGGCGTACGGCCAAACGCAGAGCTATGAGGGGGGCCTTAAAGGAGCTGTATGTAACTTTTCTAACAATATATTTTTAACATATTTCTTCACTCTGTCACTACCTCCTGACATACTGATTTTAGACAAGTAATCTCTGAAAAAAACTATTGTCCCCTTGCTTCTCTAAAAGCATTTCTAAAAAGCCACAGTGACAAGCCGTTAACCAGCCAATAAAAACAGAGTTTGTAACCAGCCAATAAAAACAGCTTGAATTTGAATCAGCCAATAAAAACAGAGCTTGAATTTGAATTTCAGCAGAGCAAGGGTAACAGAGCCATATATGGCTCTGAGGGGGAGGGACCAGAAACGTGTCTCTGTTCAAAATTTTCCTAAGTTCCAGCGTGTTCCAGAAATTACATGCTGAACCTTTAAGAATCTAGATTCTTGAATAAAATCTGCCCCCCTACTTAATCTGCCCCCCTACTTAGCAATGTCTTTGATACGGTTGTCGTTGCAGGTTATTAGTATTTTTAGATTATTTAGAGATGATTTAGTTGTTTTGTTACAAAAATGTCTTAACAGCATACATTGGACCATAAATATGATAGCAAATTGTATTCATATCACTCTTGTTTGTCTGGAAAAAGTTATTTAGCACTTGGACTGTTGCTCCCCTCTGCTGTCTCTCGCTGTCTCCTCTGGACAAGATGTTCGTCCAATGGGTCACGCTTACATCATCGGCTCGGGCCAAAATTTTTGGCCGTTGAGACATGGCGTCAGGTCTGGGAACTGTGAATGAGAATGAGAGCACGTCAGTCAGTCATTGTATCTGTCCATAGTCTGGACAGTGGCTTGTTCTCACAGACAATCCACTCTGTGTTGGCTTAGTTTATTACAGTTTCACAACAACGGGTTGTCTTTTTGCTAGTAAATGTGAATGTTTATGAAGAACAGAGTTAAAGAAACTCTTTTAAATGCGTCTGAGCATTTTGTGTGCGTACCATTATTTTTGCTAAATTAGTTAATTAACCTCCTGTGAACTGAAATTGTCTTAGAGGATGTGTGACACTGTGTTGGACAAGCGCATTAAAAAGGACAATAGATATGTCTTACTGTAAAGTGTGTGTGTTTCACCATTAACCACAGAGTTCACGTCTCCTTTTTTATGAGAAGTTATCTAAAAGGCCTTAGAGGTCAAGCACAAGTACAAATAAAACCCGGTGATCTGATTGCACAGTAGCTTAAAGGTGTTGGAGCCCTTCAGTAGACTAAAGCCCTGTTTTCTTCTGCATGTTCTTTCACTTTGGCTACAGCCTGTCCTTTCTTCTGTAAGAAATCAGTGTCTACATTTCTCTTTTTTTTTGTCTTCTCTTAAAATCTGTTGGAATGTTGTACTCTTAGAAACCTATTAATTTTACCCTGTGAATGCCTTATTCTTATAATGTTGTGTTTATGCACTGTTAAATAGCTCAGATTACCACTCTGAAAACAAACAAACAAAAGCTTAATTTAAGTAGAAATGTATTAGCTTAAATGTTAGTTAAAAACACTACACACTCAGGCGATTTAATTCATGGACTTTTCCTGATCTTGCACCTGAATTCGATTTGCGTCAGAAGATTCCCCCCCTTCCCAAAAGCAGCTAAATGTTCACGCTTTGAGAGGAAACAGTTTACCAAAGCGAAACACTGTTTTAACAGCCGGCCAGCAAGTACAGATATAGTGTTACTAATGCCGAGCCAGTGTTCTCCCATTCTCTCTGTGTAAAATTACTTCGAAAGGGGCCGAACATACACCCAGGAGGAAGCTGAGCCAGCAGAGATGAGGTAGTGGTTTAAATAAGTTAAAAAAAAAAAAAAAAAAAAAGAAGCCCAGGGTATGCGTTATTTTCAGAGAACACATTTTTTTTTCGTGCATAAAACCTGGCCGGTTGTGATTGTGTGGAGATCTGTGTGTACGTGTGTGTGTGAAGAAACGGTGGAGAGACGGAGAGCTGATATAATTGTGTGACTTGGGAACGTCCATCTTTGCCTTTCAGGGGCCCTTCTGCTGGGAATTCCCCGGACAGTCAGATCTGAGCCTTCACCAATTTCATTTGGTGAGAGACCTTTGAATCTAAAAATATCTTTTTTGGATTTTCTTTGAATCTCTTTTGGTTGATTCCACACACAAATTACCAACTGATTATTAACTGATTTATGTTTTGTTTTTTTAACACTAGTAAATGAAAGCTTTAAATCTTGATGAAATTATAATCACTGTACAGTATTGTGCTTTTTGCTAACTCAGTGCTGCTGCTTTGCTTCTGCATACAGTATAAGCTTTTTATTTATGATGACTGTTCAGCTTTTTTGTTTAGCTTTAAAGTCATCTTTGTTTGCAATTAATCCTATGTTTGGATCATGTCTAACAGTTTATACATCGCTCTAGTCAACATGCATTTTCAGGGAAAGTCTCTAATCAAACAACATGATTCCATTTTGCACAAATGAACCTAGAAGAAGAAAGTTTATCCTCCTTGCACGTTCTTGCGCAGCTGCTTTTAATCAAGTATTTCCTCACAGATACCGGTTTAAAGAATTTTATATGCAGAGATGAAGTAATTATAGTGTTTATTAGGGATGCACCGATCCACATTTCTTACTTCCGATCCTTAAATCTGGGTATCGACCGATACCGATACTTTCCAGATCCGATACTGTTCAAGTATATGAGTCTGTATAATAATTTTTTTGGACTGAGATCATTCATTTTAACAATGTGTGAGTTACACCCAATAAAGACACTCTGGGCCTTACAACAGGAAACTCACAAACTTTAACGGCATACAAGAGGCAGGTCTATACCACACACAACCTTCTCACTCATGGTGCAGCTGGAAAACTAAAATACTGCTAAGCATTATGGGAAAGACAACAAAATCCACTCCCATAGTGGTTAAGGGGAGTGGACTGTCTTTCCCATAATGCTTAGTGGTTTTTTAGTTTTCCAGCTTTAGGTGCAGCTGGAAAACTAACATACTGCTAAGCATTATGGGAAAGACAACAAAATACACTCCCATAGTGGTTAATGGGAGTGGACTGTGTTGTCTTTCCCATAATGCTTAGCATTTTTTTTTAGTTTTTCAGCTGCACCATGAGTGAGAAGGTTGTGTGTGGTATAGACCTGCCTCTTGTGTGCTATGTAAGTTGTGTGTTCCCTGTTGTGAGGCCCAGAGTGGCTTCATTAGGTTTAACTCACACAATGTTAAGATGGCAGTCAAAGAATATGGTGGAACACAAGTGCACTTTGAAGCTGGATCGGAAATATCGGTAGGTTGGATCCGATACTCCGATACTTAAAGTATGCTGGTATCGGATACCGATACTGGATCGGATCGGCCCCATCCCTAGTGTTTACATCCACTGGTTGGAGATTTAGACCAAAGATATCGCTATCGGACAGAAGCGCAACACTGAACGTCCCTGCTTAATCTAGTTTTCCTGCAACTATTTACAAAAGCTCCACCAGAGCACAAGCTGTAAATAAAATAAAATAAAAATAAAAAAACTGGAGCCTGGAGGTAAGGTTAGTGTTGTTTTTACTGCAGAGCTGACATGGCGGGGACTTCAGTAAGCCTTGTTTTGATTTGCTTCAGTCAGGCTCTGTGAAGCCAGAATTGGGTTGGCATTACGGAGCCCAGAGGAGAAGTCTTAATCTCCTCTGAGGTGACCATGGCCTTCTGGAGAGACTACTTGGATTGTTTGACTAATCAATTGCTTGTTGATTGTGCGCTCTCCGTTGGGCCTTTGTTGTTGGTGAATAAATCTGTTCAAAAAGAAAACGCTGGAAGAAAGAGTCGTGCTTAATGTTGCAGACACATTTTACATAAAAGTTAGCATTCCTTTTCTGCATGTCAACTTGATGCCTCCATTCCCTCCCCCTGTCTCTGCTGAAACTTGTTTGACGAGGTCTGGCAGGATTACGGTTGGGTGTGCCGGTCTGTCTTTCTGCGTATATATGTGTGTGTGTGTGCCTTACAAACACACCTTTGTTTACGGCAGCGTGCACGTAGTGTCCTTGAGTCTAAGGTGTGACTGGAGTCTTGGGTGACAGGCTGTCAGAGCTCGATGAGACAATGGTATTTGTTCATTTGATTGCATACTATGAACCCACTGAAGACGTAACATCGGACTCTCAGACCCATGTGAGCTCTGAGCAAGAGCAGAAACATCTGGGGGGGTTTAAAAAAGTTGTAGCGATCGTGCTTCTCTAGTTGCAGCTTTGCTCAAGGAACCGGGCTAGTTCTAGATATTGCATTGATGACTAATCTCTACTTGATGGAACAGTCACTGATTGACAGCTGAGTGCAGCCTCGGCGCTGACAGATTTACCCAGATGAGTTGCATTATGTGGATGCCCTCGTGAGCGACAACAGCTCTGCACGCCACTGTACTAACACCGGAGGCCGTTTTGCAGGGAAACTTGTTTTGACAGAACTCCAGGTGTCTCATTGTTGGAGATGGCATGGTTCAACAGATTTACCAATTAGCACTGGGCTGAGGGCACAGGGAGGGTGGGAGTGAAGAAGAGGGGAGGGGAAGAATGAAACTCGGGGGGGAGGAGAGGAGACGGATTTGGCTGCAGTGATGGAATGAGGTTTTAAGTGAGAGGGGCTGATGCAGAGGGAGGAGGGGGGAGACCATACGGAGGCAGGCTGGAGTAAAGCGATCCTTGACCTCGTTTTTTTTCTTCCTCCCAGCTGTAGTATGGAAGGGGCTGAGGTGTGAGCTGTGGGTGAAGGTAGGGGTGTTGCATAGAAGGAGGAGGTGGGAGGGCAACTTTACAGCTGGAAGTTATCTTTTAAATTTTTGTTCATTGGCACCCGTTTTATTAAGGGTAAACTTTGCCAACACCCCCTCACCCGTACGCACACAAACACACACTTCACTGTTCTCAGCTCCTTGTAGAGGAATATGGGAATAAACTCTGTCCTTCTGTAAATCGTACTAACTCGTAATTTTATTCCTCAGAAATGTTTGTTCTTAACTAATGACTTCTAAACTTCCTGGAAAGTGAAGCAGCGTAAACTGATTCACTGAATCCCTGAGGTGGTCTTTGGAATTAGGAGTTCTGTAGTTTTTTTGTTGTCATTTAGATTGTGTCATACTTTGTTGCATGTTAGCCAAGTACCGTATTTTCCGAATTACAAGTCACACCTTTTTGCCTATTTTGCATGTCCTGCGACTTATAGAGAGGTGCGACTTGTTTATGGATTTTTTCCCCATATTTTTAGACCAATTTTTGGCACAGATATGACCGTTTTTCCATTTTGGCAAAAATGGTGCAGTTAGGACACCTGTTTGCTATAGTTTTCGGCAGACAAATAATTGTTTTTACCGTGTTAATCTTGTGAAAAGTTTGTGCATGCTTCTGTGGTCATCATTTTCAGCAAGGCAAATGACGCGCTGACGCGTCGCGTAGCGGTGACGCATAATAGAAGCGACTTATAGAAAGGTGCGACCTGTTTATGGATTTTTCTAATTTATTGACAATAATTGGACAAAGCGACTTATATAAGCGATCTATAGTCCAGAAAATACTGTAGATAGTATATTTAATCACCAGAGACTATTGGAAAGCACTTTTTTAAAGCCTACAAAATCAAATTTATTGAAACGTCACCTTTTTTTTTTTTCAAGAAAATGAAAGTTTTTAACCAAAGTTTAATGCTTCTTCTGCAGCAAGAAAATCAGTTTAAAACAAAACTTGTTCTATTATAGACCACGTGCTCCCTTCTGTTCCTGTTGTTGCAAATTTAAACCAGCAAAACTTGTTTAAGGAAGCTGGCATGTCGTATTTTAGGACCAGTGTGTGTGCACTCGAGATGTGGGACTTTAAGTCCCATCTTTCATGCAATCATGGTGTCACATGACCTTAAGGTATAAGGAGACTGTGGGGAGAAAGATCTTATTTCAACAGAACGAGGCTCAGGAAGGGTGTCCCATTTGTCTCAACCAGCACAAGGACAGGCAAACACAAAAATAGGTCGTAGCCTAAAGTTTGATTTGAGCTGTAAAACGTAGCAGAAGGGAATTTAAAAAAAAAAAAAAAAAAATTAAATCCAGAGTCCTTGTTATGTTATCTAGACCAGTGTTTTTCAACCACTGTGCCGTGGCACACTAGTGTGCCGCGAGTGATCGTCAGGTGTGCCGCGGAAATTATCCAATTTCACTTAACTGGTCTAAAAATATTTTTTTAAACGAATTAATTATCTAATAATATGCCATTTTCGAATGTCTGTGCTGTAGTAGTGTCTAGCGCCGTAATCATGTAATTTCCTTATCGCTAGATAGATGACAGTATGGAACATAGCATTGCACATTAAAACAAGAAAAGTAGTGATGCATGAACGTGACATGTAGTAGTGACAGCATTGCATTCTAGCTATCTGCTAGCAAGCCTATGACAGTGATGGAAAAGTTTTTGAAAAGAAAAAATACCAACTCCGATCTGGTCCCTGGACAAAATTCGGACCCAGATGTAGGCCTTAGTATAAGTGGATATCAGAAGAAGGCAGATACCGTGAGCTCGAGACAGTACAGTGAGAGTTAAATTTCGTTTGGATTTACTTTTACCGGGGACGCAACGACACCGACTCCGTTGTGCTTGGTATGCGGTGAGAAGCTGTTTATTTCATTCCTATTCCAGACACTTTGATAAGAATGACTATATATTTAATATAGGCCGATACAGAGTATCTTTGTTTACAATTTTGGTTGGTGGTGTGCCTCGTGATTTTTTCAATGAAAACACTGTGCCTTGGCTCAAAAAAGGTTGAAAAACACTGATCTAGACATGAGTAATATTCAGGGAAAAATCGCTTTAGGAAATTTGAGGACACCTGTATTTACCAAAGTAAAATTTTGAAATGACTAAAACGTGTCTGAAGTTTGGCTAGCAACTTAATAAACCCTTTATTACCAACACTACTACACCTAGCAAAAAGTGCTAAGCATAAAATTAAGGAAGACGAGATATCAATAAAGTTCATGCTCGGTAATCCAGGTACAAATCTAACAATGTTCAGTCAGGTCATCTGGATGTTTTTTTTTTTAGATGATATTTCATCCTTCATCCAAAGGACTTCATCAGTCCAAGGAACCACAAACAAACTTGAGTCCCACAAGGGAAGAGGGCAGGCCATAGAAATCACTTTATCACCAGCAAACCGCTTTTTTCCCCACTATGAGAATGTGCTTGTGGGACTAGGTTTGTTTGTGGCTCCTCGGACTGATGAAGTCCTTTGGAATTAAGGGCAAAACGTCTCAGCAAAAAAAACATTCAGATGACCCGCCGGCACATTGTTAGACGAGATATCTGTGTTTAGGAATTCAACCAAAACTAAGTGTCAAACTTTATAGACATGTAGTAATTAGTAAAATGACAACTAGGCCTGTCACAATAACAACTTTTGTTGGGCGATGAATTGTCTCAGAAATTATTGCGATAAACAACGATAATATTGGAAATTTGGCAATAATTAGTAATTGTCAAATTGAAGAAGAAATTTATTTTTTTGTGTGTAGTAACTTTTTTTGACCACTGGATGGCAGTATAGTACAGTATAAGGTTACGTTCACACTGCAGGCAAATCCGACCCAAATCCGATTTTTTTATTTTTTTTTCCCCATCTGACCCATATCCGATTTTTTTTATGACTGTCTGAACGCGACAAATCCGATTTTTTCAAATCCGACCCAGGCTGTTTCAGTATGTGGTTTTAAATCGGATATATATCTGATGTTTTCAAAGCGACTACAGTGTGAACGCTCATGTGACTTACATCTGATTTTTTTCATCACCGATGTGAGACAGACGTTACTCTTAGCTCCTACTCCTACGGTGGCCGAGGGGTGCAAACGCGTTGCAAAAGAAAAATGCTCTACACTCCAAGATGAACAGCGTTCCGCGGCCACTGTATACTCCGCATCCACACACCCCTCTGAACAGAGGTAGCAGCCACAGCTCCAAAAATCGCCATCACTAAAAATTTAGCTCGATTTCTTCTCAGTTTTCTTTTGCCTTTAACGGTGGCACAACTGGTAGAGCTGCTGCCTCTCAGCGAGAAGGTTGCCGGTTCAAATCCCGGTCCGGGGCCTTTCTGGGTGGAGTTTGCATGTTCTCCCCGTGCATGCGTGGGTTTCCTCCGGGTACTCCGGTTTCCTCCCACAGACCAAAAAACATGCTTGTTAGGCTGATTGGTGACTCTAAATTGACCCTAGGTGTGAGTGTGAGAGTGGATGGTTGTTTGGTGTGAGTGAGACAGGTCCCTCTTGTAAATGAGTCCCCGTGACTCAACGAGGCTAGCCTGTATAAATAAAGGTTGAATGAATGAATGAATTTGGATGTTTAGCTTTCCCCGATTGGACAACAACTTCAAAATTACCGAACACACACTGAAAACTGTTGCGCGCGTCCACGTTTACTTAATAATAATAATAATGAATTCCATTTATAATGCACTTTTCATTAATAAAAATCTCAAAGTACTTCCGCAAACACAGGGTGCGGCGTGTCACGTGAAGTTCTGAGACAAGTTTTCTTCTGCGCATGCGGGTCGCTTCTGCAATGTAGATCGTTCACACTGGAGTCTGATGCAGGTCGCATTTAAAATGTAGTGTGAAGGTTCACACCAAAAGATCGGATTAAAAAAAAATTGGAATTGAGCATTAAGACCTGCAGTGTGAACGTAGCCTAAGACTGTTTGGACCCAAGGATGATAGTGAGGGAGCGAGCAACGTGTCTCTTTAAGAAAAATGGGAGGGAGGCCCCTTGACGTGAAATGGGCTGTCTCTCGTTCCTATTTTTCAGTTCTCAAAATGGCGGACGCTCGGTGCGGTTTGAGCTCTTTAGCATAGCATTTGTCACACAAAGCTTTTAATAAAAAAATCAGTAAACAAGTTCTCGGCTTCTTTTTGCAGAGAAAAACTTTACACTAAGGCACAGGTTTCAACTGTGAATTTTGTAGCTTCGACAAGACAGAGTTTTTTTCCCAAGGTCGGCCTGTTAGCTTAGCTTGTAGCTTAGCTTCTCAGCTTAGCTGCTTTTAGCGAACCAAAAACGCCATTTTGGACAGTTAAAACAGATTTTAAAGAGAAAGGAAGGGGTCAGTGAAAAGCACCGGAGTTGAGCTTTTTGTCATCCAGTGTCTTCTGTAGAAAGAGAGAGACACGAAGAAACGATAAAGCCGATAAATGAAAACGAGGTTGATAATTTTCATATATCATGCAATTAATTGATTTATTGTTTATCGCAACAGGCCTAATGACAACAAAACAGTTATTGTGGACACTACAAACAAAATGTGCTTTCATCCATCTTTACTTGTTTCTGATCACTGTGCTGCCTCGTGGATATCTCTGGTTTTATAATAATTTAGCGTGGAACAGTCCCACAATTGCTTTGGCAACTATCAGTTTTTACATACGAACAAGGAGCTTGTGATTGAGAGTGATGGAGACAGCTTTTTGGAAAAAGAGAGCATACTGGGACTGTAGTGGGGAAAGATGGGAGGGAGAACACGAAGCCCTGCCAAATTCCCCAAAGAACAATTTACTGTTATGGATGAATACACTGTCGCAGTCAAATTTTGACTCCTTGTGTATGTGTGTAAAATATGAGGAGGGGGTGGGGGGACGCTGAGTGATTCCAGGGAGCACTTAAGCTGCCTTGAATTCAGTTTTCTGTCCCCACTGCCTTCTAACAGGAGAGAGGGGCTTTTCTTTTGGAGTGTGCTGGGGTAAACATGTGGTATCTGCTTTCTGAGTCATTAAGCACCGTCCTCTGTCACCCTCCTCATATATTCTAAACAGCGTTTTCTGGTTTGTCGGGACAACTCGAACGATTCTAACCCCCCAATTTATTTGATTTTCTTCCTCTCTTCAGTTCCAGTAAAGACCTATCTGAACTTTTCTTGGATTTGCTGGGTTTTGGTTTTGATGTGCATGTCGTTGTTATTTTTATTTTATTTTACACTCAGTCTTCTAAGTCTATGAAGTCGAGAGTGCTGGGCCCTGTTTTTGTCTCAGCCCCAGGGATGAAATTTGATGTTTTCCTTCGCCGGCAGTATCTTTAAGCAGTTTTTCTCTGCTCCTG
>JBBPBX010008852.1:0-10931 GCA_038048925.1 Garcialebias charrua
TAAGGGCGAGATACACTCGAGCGTCCTCACGATACGCCTATACGCAGCGTACGTACGCTGTGGCAAAAGCGTAGCCCCGCGTAGCCCCTCAGGGCAAGTACGCGCAAAAGTATTTTTTTACTACGCATACGCGATGCGCATACGCGATGCGCGGTGTCTGACCTAAACTTCCCCGGCGCCGGACTGTTTTGTATGTTACACAAATTAAATAAATTCCTCTTTTTTATCGCTGATCGGGCCTTTTCTTTTGTTTTTTTGCCTAAAGTCAAGTAACCGCTTCTTCCTCCGTTCACTCGATGAATGAAATGAATGAATTCAGGTCCTACCTGGGTGCGCAATGTTTTATATATTCCCTGGTGGGCTGTGTGCTGCAGGAAAAGCACTCCCTGTTATTATTTTTATTTCTGAGAGAACTTTTTATAACATATATAGTAGAAACACCGCATGAACACCGCCGCGGTCTTCAGCGAGCTGCTCATGATAGGTTTCACTTTGAGCTGACTGAAATCTGTCAATCATTTCAGTAGGCGTGTCAAAGTGACCAATCAGCGAGCTCAGTTGAATCCCCTCCGTGCTCAGCTGCTCATATTACAACAAGGAGAACGCGAGCGTTTGAAAGCTGATAGTTTCTGAAAGTATAGAAGCGAAAACATACGCACAAAATATGCGCGCATACGCGCGTATACAGAATCTGCTTCAGTGTATCTCGGCCTTAAGCCTTGAACGCCATCTGCTGTTGAATAACAGGATAATGAAACATGAAAATATCACAGAACAACACATTATTTAAAAATAACTGATTTTTATTTAAAAAAACATCTTTAAAGTTAATTTGTGCACAAACATTCCTGTTTATTTTAAATAAAGAAAATTTAAAAATAACACACAAAGAACATCTCTTATTTGATTTTTGACAAAAAATCAATGCAAAGAACATCTCATTGGTTTTCACAAAAATCAATACAAAAATGGCAAAGTCAGATACAAATTGGCTTGATGAAGCTTTACAACTGCTAAAAAATCCCATCACAAAGCCTGGTGGCTATGCAGCTGACAAGACTGTCATGCAAGAAATTGATGAACATCCATTGATGTTTTATGTTAGAATCTTTCAAGCTTATTTTGGTAACACTGATGAACCAGCCATGGAAGAGGAAGGTTTTAAAATGGTTTTCAGCAAAATCTCATCTTTGAGCTAAAAATTAAAGCTCCACTGACATGATTTTTAAATTTTCATAAAATTGCTCAAAATATATATCTTTTATCATTTAAATGTGTTTGTTTTTGAAAACAAAATGATAAATCACCTTAATTTAGCTTTAAAAGTGATTTTGAACTTCAAGTCGTTTTTAATCATAGGAAATCCAATTACACACAAACGTACCATCTGTGACGTAACACTGGGCAGAGCTCTGGGCTTGTCACAGTGCACGGGTATGAGCAGCTCGACATGAAGGTAAGTCCGATACAGCATCAGACCTAAATTAGATCCTGTTGTTTCTTGTTCCATCACCCAAACTATTTTCTGCTTCCCAAAATGAAGACAAATAGCTCAAATCTTCACATAGATTGCTAAATTTGTCGGGTTTTAAATTGTCCGCTATTAAAGAGACCAGAGCCCTCTGCCTCTCACTACGTCACAGATGGTGCGTTCGCGTGTAATCGGATTTCCCATGATTAAACACGGCTTGAAGTTCAAAATCACTTTTAAAGCAAAATTAAAGTGATTTATCATTTTGTTTGCAAAAACGAACATATTTAAATGATAAAATATATATATTTTGAGCAATTTTATGAATAGTAAAAAATTCATGTCAGTGGACCTTTAAGGTATACAGCATGACTCACTGGAAAGAGAAAACCATGTAACAAGTAAAAGAGTGTGCGGTAAATGTTTTTGAAGCTCACATGTAAAGCATAACACACTTAGAGGTGTCCCTAGGTAAAAAGGTCAAATCTTAGTCATTAAAAATGGAAGAGACACGAGCATCATCAGCTCCCTCTCCTAAAGAAGATGAGATAACACACAATTTTAAACCTAACAAACCACAAAATGTTGGTGCCAGTTTGTACAAAGACCCAAAGTGGTTTAAACGGAGACAGAGCCTTGTTCCTGGTGCACCTCGAACAGAACAGTCCGAGACAAGCACAAAACCACAAAAGGTAGGTGTACGTTCTACAAAAGACCCAAAGTGGTTTAAACCAAGCCAAGGCCCTGTCCCTGTTGCACCTCAAACAGAACAGTCCGAGACAAGCAAAGAGTTGTAAACATTCGAGAAGAAATGCCCAACACCTCTATGCTCGGATGAGACAGAGGAAACAAGTAGTTTGTTGAAAATGTTGAATAATACAAGCAAGGGTGACCAACCTAGTACAATGAGTTGCACTATCAGTGATAATAACTCAGAGCACACAAATAACAACAAAGAGCACACTAATTACAACTCAGAGCAAACAAATAATAACACAGAAGACAATAACAACAACATTGCCACAGATGCTGACAGTCAACAAGATGCTGAAGGTCATAATGCTGACAGTCAGGATGCTGACAGTCAACATGAGAACCTCCTCTGTGAGATGAAACAATCTGCACTCACTGAGGTAAAAGGTGTAGAGATCCAAGGATCCCACACCAAAGATGCTGTACTATCCCAATTGACAGATAGGACTTTTTTCAAGCCTTTTGTTTTGGATAGATCGGGTGGAAAAGATAAATACATCTACATGTTTATTCTTTGTTGTTGCTTGGTTCGATCTATCCAAAACAAAAGGCTTAAAATTAAGAAAGTGATACCACAAAAATTCCGAGACCGGGAATCGAACTCGGGTCTCCCGCATCAAAAGACATATCTTGTCTAAGACTTAGACCACTGACCCAACGTGGCGTTCATGCATTGCTTCTCTTACGTACAGTATTAAAACAAATACAACGAGATAGTTTCGAATAAGTGTAAACTATTCTTAAAATAAATAAGTCAAAATACACAAATAACTATAGTGCCATTCTGAAAACTTTAATATGCTTTATGATTTGTTCTTTGTTCGACTGCCCCTAGTGGTCTGGAGCACTTCCGTTGTAGCTTTTCCTATTTGCAGGTCGCTCTATGTTTTGCAGGTCGACCGTCTTTGGGAGCGCGTGTCATCTTTTGCAGTACGTCTCATCTGTTGGAGTGCTGTTTTCTTTTTTGCGTTGCAGCTGCATTTTAATTTGCATTTTAATTTTTACAACGCGTTTCATCTTTTGGAACGCTGTTCACTTTTTACAGCGCGCTGTTTTCATTTTGATGCGCGTTTCAAGTTTTGGAACGCTGTTCACTTTTGGAACGCATTTGCACCCCTCGGCCACCGTAAAAGAGGTTTTGTATTAACACAAGTTAATGACTAAAATGGAATTAAACTATAACAACAGGCAGTTTATTTGTCAAACCAATTTTTTTTGAAGAGTCAATGTAAATTATATCAGGTTCTGCAGTCATGGAGTGTTGAACCCATATGCAGGAGGATGACAAGAGGCACAGGAAAAATCTAACAAACAAACTAAGGCTGGCAGGGCAGCAATCTATTAAAGGAGAAATCAAATCTCAAAAAATCTATATAACAAGAATGTCATTTAGTAAACAACACACATAAACATAATTTGTATGCTTTTTTCAAGTCAGTAGCTTAAAGAAATAGTTTTTTTTACGTTTTTCCTGCTAAATTCCAAAGTGAATTAATTTCTGGAGGTCAGGATGGAAACTATGCACATTTGAAGGAAATGACGCATATTTTTCCTCCGCGCTACTTTCTAAATAACACTGAAGCTACAAACCCGTCATTTAAAATGGAAGCAGAATACTTTTTTGAATCCTAAGAAATGCAGGAACACCTAGTGTGGGTAATGGATTTACAACCATATCAGTTTGAACCTGAACCGACAGCTGGCTCTCAGAATTCTGACGAGCCCAATGACAGAGTTTGCAATGTGGAATGGTAAGAATTGATTCCCTGACTTTCATTAAAATTTAACTACAGAAACGCCCAAAAAATATTTGTTAGCTGACTTTTTTTAAGAGTGTGTCTCAGTTTAATTTTTGTTAATAAATGATTATAAATCAGCTTATTTTAGCATGTAAATAACACCGAGCGCGCACCCATAGACAGCATTTCCGCTTTTCAGCACGAGCTGACTTTCATTAAAATTTAACTACAGAAATGCCTAAAAAAATTGTTAGCTGACTTTTTTTTAAGAGTGTGTCTCAGTTTAATTTTTGTTAATAAATGATTACAAATCAGCTTATTTTAGCACGTAAATAACACCGAGCGCGCACCCGTAGATAGCATTTCCGCTTTTCAGCGCAAGCTGACTTTCATTAAAATTTAACTACAGAAACGCCTAAAAAAAATTGTTAGCTGACTTTTTTTAAGAGTGTGTCTCAGTTTAATTTTTGTTAATAAATGATTACAAATCAGCTTATTTTAGCACGTAAATAACACCAAGCGCGCACCCGTAGACAGCATTTCAGTTGTTCAGCGCGAGCTGACTTTCATTAAAATTTAACTACAGAAACGCCTGTAACCCCGGTTGGGGCCTGTTCTTGGTGCTTCCTGGCTCTGTCGACGGTTGGGCGGGCGCTCTTGGCCGTGCCGTCCATGTGGGATTTTGTGTCCTCTTGGACGGCGGGCTGACTGCGGTTCGCAGGGGTCGTGGCGGCCCTGGTGGGTGTGGGCTGTTGGTTCTGCTGTTGGCGACCCTCGGGGCCGTGTCCCTCTCTGGTCTTGGCTCAATGTCCTGGCGGTCGGAGAGGTGTTTCCTTTACCTCACTCCTTGGGTGGACCTTGGCGAGCTGGGGGGGTAAGCAGGGTCAGCGGGGGAGCTGACTCGCTGTGGGAGCACTGTTCCTGCAGATATTTTTCTCCCCATCCCTCAACACGCACCTCCGCCCTCTTCATCTTAAATTAATACATGTAGGGAATTTGGGTCTCGGGTGTGCTGCAATGGTTTTACATCTCTGTTGTTAAGAGCACCTGGGACTCAATTTTATATACACTTTAGACATTCATTCATAAACATCTTCATAAAAGTCACATATAGGGAATGGAGTGAGCACTATGGCTATGGGTGGCGGGATGACATCAATCTCGCCCCCATGCCTATGCTCACTCAACATTATGCATCTAGACAATTAGGGCCTGGGTTAGAGTTGGAGTGGAGGGGAAACTGGTATAATGCTAGCCTTTGCTCCTTCTCTTTCCCTTTTAAATACACTTTACAACAACACTCACCAACAGTACATTTGGGGGCGGGGGTGTGTGTGTCGGGGTCTTGATTTGTTAATTTCAATTTTATTTATTTATGTATTTATTTATATATTATTTATTTATTTTTCTCTTACCCCCTGGTTGCCTTGCGGACATTCTGGGGGTGGGCCGTCAGGGGTTGTGCTGGGGTGTGGGGGGGTTCGGGGCCTGCGGGTTCGCCGTGGGCGGGGCTGGCAGTGCGCTCCCTCTGGGGCTGCTTGGACTCGGGTGTCCTGTCCTGTCGGCGGGGCGCGGGGTGTGCCGGATCTTGGGACGTCTGCTGCTCTCCACCCCAGAATGAATGGGTCTACCTCCTGGGTTTGGATGTGGGCTGCCCCATGTAGGGAGCAGGTACATGTCTTGGACCTAGGGGGTATAGAGTGTGCATCGGGATTATGAATGGAGCGTGTCGTTATTGTTTGTCTTTCTGTGACTGAGGGTGAGGATGAGGGTGGGTCTGAATGAGTGTGTCTGTGTATGAATGTTTAAGTGTCAGGCTGGGACTTGGACTACCCCCTCTCTGATACTTCTGAGGCTACCCAGTGTCGCGCTCCTGCCACGTGGCCCCCTGGTGGGTGTTCCTCTGCCTACGGGCGTGCTTGGGGCCCTCACTATCTGGGGCTGGGCGCTTGGGCGTTTGTCAGCTCGGCCTGGTGGCTGCCTGGTGGGGCTCGGGTCCTCTGGTCCTGTCAGGTCTGGACCTGAGGGATGGGCGTCCCCGGTGCCCGAGCCTCGGTGACCGGCCCTGGGGCTACGTCGGTGCAGCGGGCTCCGGCGGGGGCCTGTGTATTGTCGCTGTTGACCCCGGGGGGTCATTGTGTGTGGTCCCTGGTGGGGTTCGTCCGGTTCTTCCACTTGGTCGGATCTGGGGAGTGGACGAGTGGCTCGTCCTGTTCGGGTGGTCCTGGGGACTCTGGGCTCGGGGTCCTTCCTGGGGTCTTGGGCTTTGATCGCCCCTTCGTCTGTCTCGGGCTTTGGGGGGACGGGTCTCTGATGCTTCACAGTCGCTACTAAATGTTCTATTGGAGGAACCTTATTCACTTATGCATGCTCACAACCACACACAAATGGATGCAGGGATGTATAGTAGATGTATGTAGATGGGTATATAAATGAATATAAATATATATGTATGTATATTGTATATATATTTGTAGGTATGGGTATGTGTATTTATAGAAATCTTTTGCAAGGTCATGAATATTATCAGTCTTTATGCTTGTATGTTTCGTTGTTGTGTTCTGTCATGTGCTTTGCAGGATTGTGGACGGAGGTTTGGTGTGTTTGCCTTGTGCTCTTTCTGTGGACAATTGTTGTTTTGTTGTCTCACTTTCTCTTTTCTTTCTTTCTCTCTATTAAAAAAAAAAAAAAATACATATTGGAGTGAGAGGATGGCTATAAGGTGTGAAGGGAGGCCATCTATAAATGGAAAAAAAAAAAAAAAATAAAACGCCTAAAAAATTGTTAGCTGACTTTTTTTAAGAGTGTGTCTCAGTTTAATTTTTGTTAATAAATGATTACAAATCAGCTTATTTTAGCATGTAAATAACACCAAGCGCTCACCCGTACATATCTCTGGAACTGCTCATTTTAGGAGGATCTAAGTATCAATTTTTTTTTTTATTTTTTTTTTACAAATCAGCAATGTAAAAAAGGTGTTGAGGTAATTATGACCAAATGTAACTTAATTGTCAGTTTGATGTGATGAAATGTTTTTTGTTTACAATATAAATGAAGCTACACAATACTGTATGAGGGACAACCGTGGCCCGACCTACGTCATACCTGGGAGCGAGAGCAGGCGGGGAGGGGTGTCAAAAACACCGGATGAGATTTTTTTTCACTTTGCAAATGCTAAATTTGAGTTAGGATGAAATTTTTGACTTGTGAAAATTTCTCAACAAGCTTATTTTATGCTTTTCATTAGACTACTATAAGCTTAAAAACACTTTTCACTTTTCACACTCACTAATACTCTGGGAAACAGGAAGGAGGGCAGAACACGACACCATGGAAGGATAATACAGAGACAACGACCATACTGAGGGAAGCTGAATATATACAGATACAGGAAGTCCCCGACTTACGGCACCCCCGACCTACGGCAACTCGGACTTACGAACGCACTGTTACAAAATAAAATTATTATTATTATTTTCTTTTCTTTTTATAAATGAATACATGAATACATGTACAGTACTGCACAGTCACAAAGCACTTAGCCTATCCTAACACAGCTTTTAAAGATGAAGGAGTGAGTTGAATTGTCTCCCTTTCACATAAAGCGAAAGTAGCTCCCTTTATGTGAATGGAGCCTGCTGGGGAGGAGGGAGAGAATTCAATTCACACCTTAAAGCCTCCAGTATAGCTCTGAGTTGGGCCGAACGCCGCTCGACGTACGCGTGCTACACGCAGGCAGTTCACAGTATAGGTCAGCGTGAAGCTCCAATGTTTTCGCTCCAAATTCTTGACATAATTTGAGCAGCAGCAGGGCGGAGCTTTTACCTACGGGACAAATTGAGGTAGCTGATTGGTCATTTGCCTACTGAATTAATTGACAGGTCGGGTGGGGGGAAAAGACACGGGCTACGTAGCGGTTTTCTGTGTTTATATGTTAATAAAAAGTTCTAAAAAATAAAATAAAAACAGGGAGCGCTGGTCCAGCACACCAGAACACCAAGAAACATTTAGAACCTCCCGCAGCCACGTTGAACATGAGTTTAGTTCGCTCGTGACAGATTCATTCATTTCCTCAGCGAGGAGGAAGCGATCAATTGACTTTTGGCAAAAAAAAAGAAGAAAGAAAAGTCCAGATCAGAGATGAAGAGGGGGAATTTAATACATTTGTGTCTCATACAAAACAGTCCGGCACTGGGCAGTTTATTGTGAGACAATGCACGTTGTTGGCTTTGATTCTTATTCGCCCCAAATTTGTTGTTTGATTACACTTTGGATCAGAAAAGGAGATACACTGAATACACTTAAAATACGACAAACGCACATAATTTAAAGTTCCAAAAACCAGTTTAATTAATCATAAGTTTAAAAAAGTCACAGAATACATTTGTTCTATTTCTAAAAGCCATTACATTTGTTTAAAAACGTGGACAGTGAGAGAAAAAGAGGAAAAGGGAGAGAGGGGGAAGGAAGGACATTGAAAATGCGCATTTTCAAGGGAGACAAAGCAAATACAACCTGATGAGTTTTCCTCAGTGGGCTTGCCTGCGTTGACTGTTGGAGGATGGAATCTTATACTTTTTATACTCTTCTGTGGGGGTTGCCTGCTTTAAACTGCCTCTTCTGTGGGGTTGCCTGCTTTAAACTGACAAGAGGAGTTTTGTTTCAGAGACTGTTGTCCCCCCTTTACTGCCAGAAGACACAGGAAATACCACTGCCTTCCCTCAGCTTGCTCGGGTCTCCCCAGGCCCCAGGGGGAGGGGCACCGACACATTGATGACTAAAATAAATGTACATTTATTGCTGAGTACTTATAAACATGCACACTCTAGTAGACCACTAAATGACCAATTAGTGTAACTGGACATTAAATTACATTAAAGATCATACCCTACACACATATTTAGAGCTGTTCTTGTTACTTTCTAACTGAACAAACATGCAGGGTAAGGAGGCCTTCAGTAGATTTCCTCACAACTATATATCTTCAAAGTCGTAAAACTGACAGGACAAAGAGGCACCAGCTATATTATCATCCCCAAGCCTCACCAGAACAGATCTGCCTGTGTCCTTTAGTAAATCTTTATCACTCTACAAAAGAAACTGATCATTTGAACACCGTATGAAAAACCCCTTCGAAATAAATGAAAACACGAAGACAAATATATATTTATTTCACAACAACGTGCATAAGCGGTCGTAAAATTTAAGCTTGGCGCATTCACGCCCGTGTTCAAAGGCTTGTGCCGCGGCAACTGTGTTAGGATAGGCTAAGTGCTTGGTGACTGTACATTACTGTACATTTATCTATTTATAAATTTAAAAAAATATATATATTTTTTTTAAATAAATAGATAAATGTACAGTACTGTACAGTCACCAAGCACTTAGCCTATCCTAACACAGTTTTTAAAGATGAAGGAGTGAGTTGAATTGTCTCCCTCCTCCCCAGCAGGCTCCATTCACATAAAGGGAGCTACTTTCACTTTATGTGAAAGGGAGACAATTCAACTCACTCCTTCATCTTTAAAAACTGTGTTAGGATAGGCTAAGTGCTTGGTGACTGTACAGTACTGTACATTTATTCATTTTCGACATACGAATGGTCCTTAGGTCCGGAGCTCATTTGTAAGTCGAGGACTCCTTGTACAACACCGATTAGACATTACCTCCACCTGTGGTGATTAACACAAGACACAGGTGAGACAGGGGCAGAGCACAAGCAGAGAAAAACAGAAAGCTGATTTAGACACAAGCAGGAGAAACAAAGAGCTGAATTAAACACAACAGAAAGCTGGATTAAACACAAGCAGGACAAAACTGAGACACCAGACAACTAGGAAACAGAGAGCAAGATTAAACACAATAGTAGGCTGAATTAAATACAATCAACGAAACAAAGATAGCTGAATTAAACACGAGTCTGAAACACAGAAAGCTAGATTAAACACAACAAATAGCTGAATTAAACACAAGCAAGAGAAACAAAGATATCAGACAACTAAGGGACAGAATATGACATAATCTCCCCCTCAAGGGACGACTCCTGAAGTCCCTTAGGAACAGCACACACAAAACATAGAATGGGTGGGAGGATGGGGGAAACACAAGGACGGAGGGCAAGATAAATCTAAACAAAAACCGTAGAGCTTGACCTGGGATCAAGAAAAACATAAAAACCTATGAATGGCCCTGGGCAACATTCAAAACAGGAGGCTGGTCAGGTGGACGGCCGGGAGGCCGTCTGTCATGCTGAGTCCGGTCGGGCGGGTGGCCAGGAGGCCGTCCAACAAGCTGAGAATGGTCAGGCGGGTGGCTGAGAGACCGTCCATCATGCAGATGCTGGTCGGGCGGCAAGTGGGCATCCGATTGTGAGTCTTCGTTGGCAGGAATGAAGATCTCATGACAGCAGACGTGAAAGGGTTCCTCTAGGACCCCCTCGGCATAGGAGATGTGAGAAGGTTCCTTCAGGACTCCCTCGGCACAGGAGACATGACCCTCTCGGCACAGGAGACGTGAGAGGGTTCCTCCAGGACCCCCTCGTCAAAGGAGACGTGAGAGGGTTCCTCCAGGACCCCCTCAGCACAGGAGATGTGAAAGGGTTCCCCCAGGACCCCCTCGGCACAAGAGACGTGAGAGGGTACCTCCCGTGTTTGACCTCTGCTACGACCATTGGACCACGTCTCTAGATTTCACCTGCCACAAACAGACTGAAAAGGTTAGTGACTTTTACTATATCACAGTATCCCCTCGCCACAGTCACTAACCTCGCTGTCTTTTAAGATTGGACTCCTACCTGGACCCTGACCCTTCTCTCCAGCTACCAGTAGTAAATTAATAAAAAGTGTTCTTAATTTTGCACTCCTGTCTCTGGCTTATTCAGAATCCAATAACCTATTTGTGACAGAATAATTCGGCCAAAAGATGGATTTTTTTTTCTTTATAGATAGAATAGAATATAATATATCTTT
>JBBPBX010008852.1:23386-35184 GCA_038048925.1 Garcialebias charrua
TCCGGGGTCAAACGTTAGTAAGACACATAATCGCTTCTACAGTGACCCCCTCAGGAATATGGTGGATTGAGGCATTCATTGCTGAGTCATCCAGGACACGGTGAGTTCTAAAAAGTGCAAGAAAAAAACTAAAGTATAGTACAGTGTGAGTGTGAGAGTGGATGGTTGTTTGGTGTGAGTGAGACAGGTCCCTCTTGTAAATGAGTCCCCGTGACTCAACGAGGCTAGCCTGTATAAATAAAGGTTGAATGAATGAATGAATGAACAGTATAATAGTCTAATAAATATTCTGAAATATATATATAAACGTTCCTTTCCTTATTTATTGTATTTATCAAAAAAATAAAAAATTAGATCACCCAGGTCGGATTCGAACCCAGGTCGTTCGGGTGGGAGGTGGAAGTGCTAAAGATTGTGCTATCCGAAACATGTGACAGTCAGCAGGTCTACCATATATTTCAAGGAACGGCCCCTCACTGAAATACTACGGAAGTGTTTTACTAATATAGTATTACGTTTTCACTACTCAACTAAATGAAACCATTTGTTGTGGCTCATGGAATCGATCTTTTTCTTTGTTTTACCAGGGTATTAAAAGCCTACTACTGGCACCATGTGGAGGAATACGTTTCTACATCAAACAAAAAATGCAAAGTATTTCCAGCATGAATAAAATAAAAAAGGTTATTGTTAAAGGTTACTGTTAACCACAGGCATATTAAGTCTATGGTATTAACCGGATCAACACAAATTTCCTTATTTATTGTATTTATCCAATAAATAAAAAATTAGTTTGCTCAGGTCGGATTCGAACCCAGATGGTTCGGGTGGGAGGTGGAAGTGCTAACGATTGTGCTATCCGAAGCATGTGGCATTTTGCAGGTCTACCATATATTTCAAGGGACCAAGCCTCCTAACATACTGTGTGCATCCTGCATCTAAACTTATCACGTTTTCACTACATAATATCACGTTTTAACTACATAATTATCACGTTTTTACTACATAATTATCACGTTTTCACTACATAGTATCACGTTTTCACTACATAGTATCACGTTTTCACTACATAGTATCACGTTTTTACTACTTAGTATCATGTTTTAACTACATAATTATCACGTTTTTACTACATAATTATCACGTTTTTACTACTTAAGCTCCAAAAAATTTTTTTCATGGTTGAATGCAATACGCTTCCGTACTTTGCTCCCAAAATGAATACTAAATATTTATTCAGAGGCAGAATTAGCATCAATACGCCAGGTTTGAAAGTGTTTTCAGAGGATCTGGAGTCTCACCCCGTTCATCTCGATGACGTCCATGTGCCAGTTCTTGGACTGAACGGTTTGTGGATCCAGCTGAGGGACAGAGAACAGACAGGAAGACGACAGTTATGGTGTGTGAAACATCTTTGAACAAACTGGAACACATAACTCATGCAGACTGTGTCAACAAGAGAGAGGTTCATTGTAATAAACTTAAAGCTGCATTGTAAGGGCGTGGCTTTTCCACAAGAGCCCGCTATCTTTTATTTATCTGTGAACATTTGAATAGATCCTGAAATTATGAGCAGTAAAACTTAGGAAAAAAAGAAGAAAAAATAAAATAAACTGTAGGATTTTTTTTCTTTTTGTTGTTGTTGCTCAAAGTAAATAAAAATAAAAGTACTGCATACAGCACAAACTGTTATACAACAATCTACAATCTATAGTCTGGACAAGCAAAGGCATTTTCTAAAATATGACCTTGATTTGTGACCTTGATCTTAAGGGTGATGAAAGGTGTAGTTATGAACCGAACAAGAGGACGCTTACAGATCATAATAACACAACTTTGACGAGCATATTAAAAACACACTATTGCTTTAAACTCAAACACTCCTGTGTGTCAAAGGAAACGTGCAGCGTGACGGGACATGCCTGCAGAAGCTCGGCTGACTCCTGGTTACCATGACAACGATGGGAAACATCTGGGAGCGGCTTCAGTTTGTGAATGAGAGCAGTCCAGATGCTGCTGTGTTCTGAGCGGAGCTGCTTCACAGCAACACGGCTCTAACTGTAGGAACCATGACAGTCCTGTGAAATGGATGTATTCTCAGGGGTTCAACAAAAAGCTCAGAACCACGGTCTGCTTCACTGCAAACGTATAGGCCTGTCCCGATAACTAAATTTGCTGGAAGATTAATTGCCTCAGAAATTGTTGATAAATGATAATATTGTTTGAAATTTGACAATAATTAGTAATTGTCAAATTTAAGAAGACATTTTTGTTAATTTGATTTGAGTTTAATATATTTCTTGACCACCGGATGGCAGTATAAGACCGTTTGAACAGAAGGATGGATAGTGAGGGAGCGAGCAGTGTGTCTCTTTAAGAAAAATGTGAGGGAGGCCCCTTGACGTGACATGGGATGTCTCCTTCCTTTATTCGGTTTTCAAAATGGTGGACGCTTGGTGTGGTGTGAGCTCTTGAGCACAACGTTTTTCACATAAAGGTTTTAATAAAAATAATCAGTAAACAAGTTGTCAGCTTCTTTTTGCAGAGAAAAACTTTTTTTTTACACAAAGGCACGAGTTTCAACTGTGAATTTCAGAGCTTTGAAAAGACAGTTATTTTCCCTGAGGTCAGCCTGTTAGCTTAGCTCATAGCTTAACTGCTTTTAACGATGCTAAAACATGGTTTTGGATGATTAAAACAGATTTTAAAGAGAAAGGGAGGGGTCAGTGAAGAACACCGGAGTTGAGCCTTTTGTCATCCAGTGTCTTCAGTAGAAAGAGAGAGACATGAAGAAACAATAAAACTGATAAATGAAAATTAGGTCGATCACTTTAATTTATCATGTGATTAATTGATTTATTGTTTATCACGACAGGCCTATGCAAACATTCTCAAAGTCTGGATTTAACTCCCCTCACTCAGGTATGTCAGAAGCGGCAGCTTCTACTCGGCTGCAGTCTCCTACAGTGAGTGGACAGTTTGTGGACAACTAATTATAGATTTTATTTATTTTGTAACAGATTCAGCATCTGGACTCTGCAGTTGTGTCCTTCCACCTCTGCACATCATTAATAGCTTCTCAGTTTGCCAATGTCCATACCTCATAAAAAGACCATTAAGTGCAAGTTTCATGCTACTGGTAACTTTGTGTTCTCCAGCAGGGTTGAAGATTAGTGATGAGCAGCTTGTCTTCACCACAGCTGACTGCTACTGCCAGGAACCAAACCTGACCTGGACTCACCAACAGCACTTTCTGTGGCTCGCTGATGCAAACATAGCAGTAAAAAAAAAAATTTATTCCACATAATTCTCTGACATTACTTTGTGGTCATTTTGCAGAAACCTGATTAAAAATGAAAGCACTCATCGAGGGCTGTAAGAACAAAGAGGGTCCATTCGGGGCAGTCGCTGCACTCACTGACCCCCCTCTGAGGTCTGTCCTCTATTGGGCTTTATTTTATTGAATAATAATAATAATATTAAAACTTAAAGAGAGGCACTGTGAGGCACATGAAAAACCAAGTTAAATACAGTCTTTTCTTTCATTTCTCCTTCAGAGACAGCCTCAGGTTTTTGTTGTTCTGGTAACGACCAGAAAACCCAAGAGTCCACAACAGATCCAAGATGGAGACCAAGGCTTTAAATATAACAGTGAGTGAAGGAAAACACAATTACTCCTGAAATCAAACTGCTCCTGTGTCAGTTTTCAGAGTGAGCAGCAGATGTGGAGCTCAGCCGGTTCCCGTGTTTCTCTCATTTCATTTACTTCTGAGTGTATGACCCACTGAACCCCACCTCTATGTGCTCACACACACTCAGCATGTTAAAATTCTTCTCAACATAGCAAGTGGCTGCACGTGACGCAAACACGTCACAGAAAATTCTTATTTGAGTTCAGTGTTTCTTCCTGACTCCTGAGTCATGCAGAGACCAAGATCTTCTGCCAGCCCTCATGTACAAACTGTCCAGTACTTCACCTCACTGATGCACAGGAGCAGAACAAACATGACCAGATGTTTCCAGCCACAGTTACTGTCGCACTACATGGTCAGAAAAACAAGCAGCTGGTGCACAGCTGCATCTGTGGCGGGGAAGGTTCCTCACATTCTCAAGACAACTGAGAAACGTGGGAAATTTAGCCCCTAATTTACATTTTATTACACCAAGATTCTTGTTAGGATGAAAGTTAAGCACGTCAAATCACAACCCTTTATTAAAAAGACGATGCTATGCAATGAAAAGCACGGAGCATTCGTTTTCTAGACAATTTTGAAATAAAATAAAGGAAAAACTGTTCCTGCCCGGTCTCGAACCGAGGACCTTTCGCGTGTTAGGCGAACGTGATAACCACTACACTACAGGAACTGGCTGCTCCGTGGAGACAACGCTGTCGTTCACTGCAGGGACACACACAGACTGACAGTAGCAGCTGTCAGAAAACACTCAGGGCGTCCCAAAAACAAAGTCTAATATAATTTGTCCAACAACATAAACACAAACATTTGATCTGAGGTTACAACAAACAAGTGTTGAAACAGTTTGAGGCTCAGGCTGTAATCAACTTAGCTGACAAAATGTCCACAATTTATTATATAAACTGTATACGAAGTGTAAAGAGAAGCAAAATAAAAACAAAACAAAGCTGCTAGTGGGTCACCATGGTAACCATACATCTGTGTTCGTCACTCCCTCAGCACGCTTAATAAGACAAGCAGACGGAAACTTAAAGAGCAGAAATCAGGTTTCAAATAGTGACTGAAGTGTCAGAAACATCTCATCATCATCACAGATGTAGGGATACATTGGACTTTTGGTCGATATCCGATATGCCGATATGTTAAAACTTATTTAGCTGATAACCGATACTAATACCAATATTTTATTCCTAAATCTAGCTACAGAGACTACATACAGTATCTTTCTCTGCTGTGGAATTAAAACACTATTATTCTGCATGGGCTTTGTCAATTTGGCCTGATTCCAAATGCAGATGCCAAAAAAGGGCTGAACATGATGTAACACTATATCAGAATCAGAAGAATCAGAATCAGAATATCTTTATAGACATTGCACCAAGGTACAACGGGAACATGTATGCACAGTCATCCGAAAGCTGGACTATGAAGCTGCAGCTGATTATCAGCGCGGCCATCTTATTCCTTATCAGAATGATAATCTTAGATATGAAAAAGGAGAAGAACCATAAGGGTAGATAGTGGTATTACAAAAAAAGATCTTTCACATCTTATCTATTAGGACATGAGATGAGACATAAAAAAACTCTATCAGCAAGCACAGTTAAGACAAATTACATATGCATTTGAGGTCCAGGCGGTGAGATTTAGTCCATGAGCCTTGTTACATTCAGATCAGCCACAGTTCTGTGATGTTTCCAGCCAGCGTTTCTGATAAGCACACACAGAAAGTTCTCCAAGAAGGGGGGGTGCGATGCAATAGTTGCAGTTGTGGTCCTCGGTTACTCATGACCTAGGAGAAATTTGATAGTCAGCCCATTTCCAAGGCTGTTTTGGGAGTCAGATTAAGATAAGCGTGATTGTTGATTTTCTTCAGGCAGACAGTTTACTTTTCCTGCAGCCTTGAGTGTCCAGCTGGATGATCCAAATCCAAAATTGTCTAATTGTGGTAATCCTTCCACTGATCCATGTTATTAACCCTCATCCAGATTGATTCCACCACGCTGACGAGTTCCAAAACCCGCGGGTGACCTGCCATTCTCAGAAATCGCCTCCACCTTACGGTTAAGCTCGTAAAGCAGCTGATTTATTGAGGTCACGGCACGGATCAAACTCTCACTCTGACTCGGAAGCTTTGACATGGCAGTAATCGCCGCTGAAGTCTTCCTCAATTTCCGATAGAACAGTGCTCCACAGATGCCGAACAACAAAGCTCCTGCCACCATAAATCCAATTATGTAAACATCCTCGACATCCTCCACAGACAGGACTGAGGGACACATCACCTTCCACTCGCCCCAGGAATCCATGACGTAACCGCCAGAGTGTGTCTGTGACGGGCAAGCTGGCTCCCCCGGACCTTGACGCTTTGTAGAAAAAATCTTGTCAATAGAGTTGATCGTCCATGGTACCAAATCAATAATCACTTTGCGTTTGAGCGATGAGTGCTGAGGAACTGCAGACAAGACAAAGAGCCACGCAGGGTGAGGAAAAAACGGGAGAGGAAAAGCAGAAGTTGCCGCTTGCGACCAGATCAAGGAAAAAAAGTTATTTTGATGGAATGGCTGATATCCGATATTTAACTTTATCACTAATATCAGCCGATACCAATACCATGCTGATAATATCGTGCATCCCTAATTTTTATTATTATTATTATTTTTATTCAAAAAAGACACCTCACTTCCTGGTTTTGAAGGGATAATAGTGTACTCAGTAGAAGTCAGTGAGCGTTTGGATGTGCACACTCTGTATGAGATTTAAGAGAAAAGCACAAGTCCTATACAGTAATAGTTAGTTAGACCCGCTGGGTGAAAAAAGACAAAGATGCAGACTTTAGAAGAACAAACTGAAAAGCAAGTGCAAAGTTTCAGAGAATAAGAAGAGTTTGTTTGCAGAATATTTTAATCCAACTTTTACCTGCTGAAACTTTGCTGAGTCATGTTTTAAATTTCGTTTATGCCATGTGAGACACTTGTGTATGTTTTTTAATCTGAGAATGTGAAGCAAACATAATTAGTGCATTTTCATGCGTTCAAGTCGTTATTTATTTTCATCACAGTTTTCAACGTTACTGTTTATCACATGAAGACCTAAAACAACAATGGAATGTAAAAATACTAAACCAGCACAGCCGGTTTGTAAAACATTATGTAAATAAAATTGCTACAAAGTTATTTGTCATTACTACAGAGTTAATAAACGCTGATCTTTGATATGCAAATATATTCAAATTGAAACTTTAATTTGTCTTTGTGTTTAATCACAGTTTTCCTTTGCTGCTCTCTGGTTGATTAAAAATGCATTCATGTGCAGAGAGCTTTTTATTAGTCCTTTAATTAGAGCGAGGCTCAAGCTGCACGGCTCCTTGGCTTTAGCAGGATTACAGGAAGTGTTTGTGCAGCGACTGAACCTAGTTTCATTCCCAGCATGCACAGCTCACTGAGCACGTTTGCGTCCTAGAACACGAGACTATTTTTAGATGTGTGGTCCACATAAGCATTTGTTTACATGTTTTGACTCCACAGCTGCTGATGTCACCATGACCATGGGAGCTCTTAGACTCAGTTGCCATGAGGTCCTCTCCCATCACTTCCTAGTTTGAGCCAATAGACGGGGAGTTTTCAGAAAATGACTGATGTGATTTGCAGAGTGGTCTCGCGCTCAGCCGGCCGTGTGTGAAGGTAAAAAGAAACACACAGACAAGTTTCACAGTCACGCACGATGAAGCTGCCTGCAGCCTGGATGAGTAAGAAGACCGAAGCATGCAGGATGTGTTCTCAACAGACTCATTGGATGAAGTGTAGCAGCTTCCATCAGTGACAGAGCTCCTCAAATAACTGAGGAAGCTTATTCCTATTTTTTACCCAGGAGCTCATTCTTTTGGTCCCATTCCTCATCTCACATCCTTATCCACCCTTTTCACCGTGGTAGGCCGGAGCAACGCTTTCATTACTCAGGATGGGAGACTGTGACAAAGTGAAGATTCATTGCAATCTGCTGGCTTCCTTAGATAGATACAGTAACTTTTCAAATTGGACAAAGTTAAATCAGGTTATCTGGATGGTTTCTTTCTTCGGTGTTGTTGTTGAAACGTTTCATCCTTCATCCAAAGGACTTCGTCAGTCAGAGGAGCCACAATGAACTGAGTTCCCCAAGCAGCACACTCGCATATCACTAGGAAAATGGTTGGCCCACTATGTGACTGTGCTGCTTGTGGGACTGTGTTTGTTGTGGTGCACTGACTGATGAAGTCCTTTGGATGAAACGTCTAAAAAAATAAATAAAAATAAACCACCCAATTCAATTCAGCTTATTTATATAGCGTCAAGTCATAACAGAAGTCGTCTCAGGGCACTGAACAGAAACATTCATATATAAAAATAATAATTTAACATTATTTATCTGAGGAGCAGACTGCTTTGAATTTAACTTCATCACAGAACTCTCATCTTGAGCAAACATGAAGGAGACAGTGGAAAGAAAAAACTCCCTCATGAGGAAGAAACCTTTAGCAGAACCAGGTTCAGGACAAGCTGCTTCGACCGGCTGGGTTTGGTAGGAACAGATGCACAATGGCAGGTCAAGAATCACATGTTAAGATAAAAATAGTATCAAATGAAAACTATTTAATTTTAACAATTTATTAAAGGAAATGAGGTCAGTTTGTCCTCTAGTAGTCTATGTCTATAGCAGCATAACAAGTAAACCCTAACTATAGTATTTATCTAAAAGGAAAGTCTTCAAACTGGACAATGTGTCAGCTTCACTGACAGAAACTGGAAGTTGGTTCCACAAGAGAGGAGCCTGATAACTGGAAGCTCTTCCTCCCATTCTGCTTTTGGAAACTCTAGGAACCACAAGTAAACCTGCAGTCTGAGAGTGAAGTGCTCTGTTGGGAAAATATGGAACAATAAGATCTCTAATATAAGATGGAGCTAGGTTGTTGAGAGCTTTGTAGGTTAGAAGTAAGATTTTGAATTCATTTCTGGATTTGACAAGGAGTCATTGGAGAGAAACTAAAACTGGAGAGTTATGATCTCTCCCATTAACTCCAGTTAAGACTCTGGCAGCAGCATTTTGGATCAACTGAAGACGTTTTAAAGAAATATCTGGACACACAGATAACAAATCATTGCAATAGTCCAGTCTAGATGTGACAAATGCATGAACCAGTTTTTCTGCATCAATTTTATACGTTTTTTAATTTTAGTGATATTATGCAGGTGGAAGAAGACAGTTCTAGTAATGTTTTTTATTTTATTTTATTTATTTATTTATTCATTTTACATTTGTTAAAAGAAAAACCTTCTTACATGTAATATTTAAAAGCAAGAAAAAACATAAAATGAAAGGTGGCAGGAAGAAGAAGAAATCTTATTTTACCTGCCCCTTTTTTCCAAAACAAAAAACAAAATCAATACAAACAATTCACTCCAACAATAGTCATCAATAAGCAATCGAACCAAAAGAGAAACTCATTTCAATTTTAAACAATTTTCATATACAATAAACAATTTAAAAAAATTTTTAGTATTTTGTTAACAATTTAGTTTTAATCATTTTTTTAAACACAAGCACTGATTTTGCAGATTTAACTTCATTTCCTAAATCATTCCACAAATCAACTCCCTGTATTGAAACAGACCGTCCCTTTAAGCTTGTTCTATACTGAGGTTTTGCAAAAATCTCAGTTCCCTTAAGACTATAGCAGCTCGTCCTCTTTACAAAATTAATTTGAACATTTGAAGGCAGTACATTATTATGGGCTCTATACATTACCAACAAAATATTGTAATCCACTAAATCATAAAACTTTAGCAACTTAAGTTGTTGAAACAATATATTCGACGGATGACAGTAAGGCTTTCTTGTAATAATTCTCACAGCTCTTTTTTGTAAAATAAAAATAGGCTTCGTTATGGTTTTACACGCCTTTCCCCAAACTTCAACACAATAAATTAAATGTGGAACAAAAATTGCATTATATAACAGATACAGAGCTTTATCATTCAACAAATCTTTCACTTTGTAAAGCACCGCAGTAGATCTAGATAACTTAAGTTTAACTAAATTTATATGCTGTTTCCACGACAGTTTGTCATCAATAACTACCCCCAAAAACTTCACCTCGCTTACTCTGTGAACTTCAACACCATCAATTTTAAAAGAAAAATCCAATTTATTCTTTTTATTACTAAATAACATATAATTTGTTTTATCTAGGTTTAATGATAGTTTGTTCAATTTAAACCAAGTTTGTAATTTAACAAACTCCATTTTTAACAACTCAGACATTTGATTTAAATCACTACCAAAATAAAAAAAAGTAGTATCGTCAGCAAAGAGAACACATTTTAGAAGTCCAGACACCTTCACTAGATCATTCACATACAAAATAAACAACTTTGGTCCAAGTATTGAGCCTTGTGGGACTCCACATGTGATCTTGCAGAGGTTTGATCGTATGCCGTCAATTTGTACAAACTGTTGTCTATCTTTCAAGTAACTACACACCCACTGTAGTGCTAGTCCTCTAATACCATACTTGTTTAATTTATTAGTGAGAATGGTGTGGTCAATTGTGTCAAATGCTTTCTTTAAATCAATAAACAGACTTATACAATGTTGCTTTTGATCAATGGCTGTGGTAATTTGTTCCGTTAGTTCCATAAGAGCCATGGATGTAGAATTTTTAGATCGAAAACCATATTGACTGTCACTTAAAATATTATATTTATCAAGAAATGTATCTAATCTGGTTACGAATATTTTTTCTAGAATTTTGGAAAATTGCGGCAACAATGATATTGGTCTATAGTTGTTAAAGACGCTAGTTCTAGTAATGTTCGAGTAATGTTCTAGTAACATAAGTCAGGTCCAGATGACCCGACTTACGGTAACTGTTGGATTTTAACTGGATTATTGAAGATGAACTTTGATATTTAATAATTGGCTTTTTTATGTATACATGTTTCTGTTGGTGCCCTGAGAACTTCTGCTGTGACTTGGAGCTATATAAACAAACTGAATTGAATTACTGCAGATGAGGATCTGATCCAAAATGTGTAAAATGACTAAAAGGTTTGCAGCTGAATAACTTTTTTTAAATACCTTCCCAATCACAATCCAAGCCTAGATCCTAGTTGATTCTAGCAGCTCAATGCTCCGTTGTCTCCACACCCTGCACAGTTCAGGTCAAACAGCCCGAAGCAAAGAGGTCATTACAAGTATCAACCTGAGAATTCTTTACTGACCTCCTGCTCGCCTCCTAGAGCTCATTAGCCAATCACAGCGCTCCACACATGTGGGGGGTAGATTAGGGCCAATAAAGGGCTATGCTCGCCAGCGGGGACAGACAGATTTACGTGGTCCATATAAAAAGGCCAACAAAGGACTAGCTGGCATTTTAGGCAGGTGGAGGAGGGATGAACTCCTAATAACTCATCGGCACTAATCGACACACACAAATGGAGCGGTATAATTTTATATGTGGGCTGAAATGCAGAGTGGCTGAGTGGTGAGGGATAATGTGATGTGATTCTCCTCTGGCTTCATTGTTTCCTGCAATAAGCTGAGTAACTGTTCACAAAAATCAAGTTAAATCCACCCAGGAAACAGGTCACTAAACACACCACACAGCTCTGACTCGGCAGCAGCTTAATCTTCATTTGCTCTTTTGCTGGGACGTCTGAGATATATTATGTCTGGTTCCAGTCCAATTAGTGTCCCCGTCCAGCCTCCCGTCTCATTTCACTGTGTCTTAATTAGGTGTGGCTGTCAGCTGAAGGAGAAGAACGTTTCCCCGGTGTTCTTTCATGCCCTCACACAGCCTCTAACATGCAGATCCCTCTAAACTCCCCGCAGATAGCATGATGTATGTCACACATGCACACAAAGAGAAAAAGCAATATGCTCAAAAGTCTGCTTTCAGTCACACTAAATCACAAGCTGACTTTTTAAAGTTTATTACACAAAATCTTTTTATGTTTATGTTCATAGCATGTTAGTGTTAGAGTCATGTAGAAATACAGGCAGTCCTCGACTTACGACGGCCTCGAGTTACGACGTTTCGTGGTTACGACACGCATCTTCATAAAAAAA
>JBBPBX010008852.1:35273-61457 GCA_038048925.1 Garcialebias charrua
ATATATATACATATATATATATATATCAGTGTTTCCCCTACATAAGTTGCCTAGGTGGGGTGGAGAAGAACAGACGTTGCGGGTTATTGGGCTTGTTTTGAAAGTAATGCCGCTTGTTTGGGCTTGTTTTTCTTTGCTCTTTATTCTTTGTCAAGAGTTACAAGACCACGATAAAATGAGCTCCAGTAAGTGGGGGAAATATGGGAAAAATATAATAAAGATGGGAGAAAGAGCGCACTCTTAAAGCATGATTCAGGATAGAGATTAAAGAAAGTTTTTTGTTGACTTAGCTTACTATGAGTTTGCTGTTTAATTTTAATGTCCATCCATCCATCCATCCATGGATGGAAATTAAAATTAAACATTTTAATTTAATTTTTTAATTTGTACGCATCCTTTATGATTGTCTGTTGCTGTCGTTGTCCATTGTTGTCATCACTCTTAGTTTAAAATTCAGGTCTCTCTGGTAAATGAGTCCCAGAGGCTTAATTTCATTTTTCATTTTTTTCATTTATTGATTCTTTCATTTTATAATAACAGACACAAAATAAAACAATTTAACACACAGATAACAAGAAAATTTAAATATAAAATGAAAGGTGGCAGATGAAGAAAAAATCTTATTATATCTGCCCCTTATTTTCTAACAAACAATTCAAACAAACAATTTGATTTGATACAAAAAACAAAAAAAAAAAACGTATAACTCATTAACTCCCTTAATCACAATAATTATTTAAACTCGTGTCTTCGTTAAACATATTTCCTTAACAATTTATCCTTGATCTTTCTTTCAAATATAATTATTGATTTAGCTTCTTTAATGTCAGTTTCCTCTTCGTTCCATAACCTAACTCCCTGAACTATTGCAGTCCTTCCTTTCAAACTAGTCCTATACTGTACCTAGGTTTAACAAACATATCAGTTCCCTTGAGATTATAACAACTCAATCGTTTTACAAAATACATCTGAACATTCAAAGGCAATACATTATTATGAGCTCTATACATAATTAACAAAATATTATAATCCACCAGATCGTAAAACTTCAGTAATTTCATCTGATAAAATAACATACTTGTTGGATGACGATAAGGTTTTCTGGTTATAATTCTTATAACTCTCTTCTGCAAAACAAAAATAGGTTTTGTAATTGATCTACACGCCTTACCCCAAACACCAACACAATAAATCAAATGTGGAACAATAAGTGTATTGTATAACAGATACAATGCCTTGTCATTCAATAGATCTCTAACTCTGTAGAATACTGAAATAGATTTAGATTACAAAAAATTGACAGAACTTATATGTTGTTTCCAAGACAATTTTTCGTCAATTATAACCCACATAATGGGATTAATTTGTATAAATATGCAAAATGTATTTTTATTTTTAAGAGTGGATATGTTCTTCAAAGTATTTAGCATAATTTTGCTCTTTATATGTAATGCCATAATAAATGTATGTTTATACTGTTTAAAAACGGCCCTTGTTTTACACAATGGGGTGGGTTGCCTGTTGGGCTTGTTTTGGGCTTGTTTTCAAAGAGCGATTTGCTTGTTTCTGTCGCAGTCGCGCACAGTAGGAGCTGTGGAGAGAAACATTTCAGCCACGAGTTCAGTTTGCCATGCGCGCGCGTGTGTGTGTGTGTGGGGGGGTGTCAGCTGAGTGTTCAGCATGAGGCTGCTTTTATGTTTTCAGCTAGTGCACCTGCAGTGCGAGCTGCTAGTTTAGCATTACGTCAGTGCCAACAGGTGGTTGGAGCGGTGGGTAGGCGGGGCGCTCGGTTCTGTTGACGGGGCGGGGCGCCCCACCTAGGGGAAACACTGTATATATTTGAAATTTTTTATTTTGAAAAGCCGAGTTCCAGTTTTACTTCCGGTTTGACGGCAGAAACAGCGTAGCAGTGGCTTTGGATCGGAGGAGCACCGAGCTAACGTGCTAACAGACGGAGGACGGCTTCACCAGCTCCCAGTAGGTTATTAACTCTTTTTTTCCCTTCATTATGGCTCCAAATGTATGTATTTTTTAATAATTATGTAGGATACTGTGTTAGGATAGGCTATGTGCTTGGTAACTGTACAGTACTGTACATGTATATGGGGCAGTATGTACGTATTTTCCTACTTCTGTCGAAATTCGGGTTACGACGGAGCGTAGGAACGGAACTCCGTCGTAAGTCGAGGACTACCTGTAGTATAATTATTAAAATGGTGGGCAGGCCGCAGACTGATGAAGTCTCCTGGATGGAAGATGAAATGTTTCTCCCTTAAAGAAACTGGTCCAGATGACACCATTTAACTTTTTTGATGCAGCTGAAATTCAAATTTATATATATTTTTTTACAATAACTGAATGAATAAAACACCTTATTCACTTGGCAAACCAGAATGATTTTACACTAACCCTACTGGTCAACCTTTGATTTATCCCACTCGGTACGACAGTGGTGGTCCGGTTTTCTTGAAGATCATTCAAACTCTATGCAAATCTCAACTTTGTTATGCACAGAAGACAAAACCAAATGTGCTGCTGACAAACTCATAAAGAGCCAAATAAACATGGTCAGGTTCTGTTAGTCAGAGCTTTAGCACCAGACAGAATCAGAACCAGTCTCCTGCATCAGTCAAGAGGTCCAACAATTCAGATCCGGCTTTCAGCTGTGCCACAACAGATTTATGTAACGGATACCTCAACACAAAGGAGACGTATAATAACAATAACGAGCAGACGCAGTTTTAAATAGTGAACTGGAGGTTCTGATCATTTAACCCACATGTAACATTTAAAATGCCCAGCAGAGGGCGCAGTGCTGATGGTGAAAACCTTTGATAGAAGACATTTATCATCTTGGGTCATCAAGATGAGTTTTAAATAAGAAGAATAAACACATGGTGGGTGTAGAAAGAGAATGAAATGAGATCATCAGAGCGGGAAGTTATTTGACATCAGTTATTTCTGGAGCCTCGGAGGTTTCCAGTTTTAATTATATTATTGTATAATCCAGTATCCAGGGAAATAAGGAGCTGTTTGAGTATCTGTGCTACGTCTCAAAACAATCATTATTCCATCATCACACCACGATGTGATGAAGGAACCAAAGTCTGATCTGCAGAAGTCTTCAAAGCTGAAACTGATAGATTCAGTGTGAATGAAAACAGGCTCGGGTTAGTTGTTACTGACAGCAGATCACATCTTTACTACAGACCGAGTCATAAGATCAGAACAATACTGTAGTCCACTCTGCCATGAAAGAAAGAAAGACTGAGAGTAAAAAAGAACAGATGGAGGTGACACGGTGATGAAGAGGAGGATGAATCCAACAGAGAACAGAAACAACTTGCGTGTGCTCTGTGACATGTGTGTGTCGTTAGACCTTTTGTCTGAGCAGCTTGCTGCGGACCCGGCCCCACAGCTTGGCCCCTGTGTTGGTGTGCCTCTTGAGCACGGGGGTGTGCGGCGGGCTGGACTGGCTGTGCTGGTGTGGCTCCACGCAGCAGTGCTGCTCCAGTCGCTCACACACAGAGTTCAAGTTTACATCTGACACCAGGATCTCCGTCATCCCAGAGCCGCTGGATCCCCTCTTCCACCGAGACACAGGTGGAGGAAGTGCTCCTCCCGTTACCGTTTCACTGAGCGCTGGACCCGGTGTCGAAGAGTCCACCTCGTGTGGGTTTTTAGTTCAGAGAACAAAAAGTTGAAGGAGGAGAGGAGAACAGGATGCTGCCATGACCTCCCCGAGGAGCGTGAGGGTAGATCCAGGTGTGATCCTTGATCTGTGGGTTCATTCCACAGTCAGCCCGCAGCATCACTGAAGATCTGACTTCCACAACGGCAAGCACTGATGCAGAGAGCAGGAGGGAGAGGAGGGGAGAGCAGTGCTGCTGCTCCAGATGTTGATGGACACACCTCCAAAGAGAGGGGGAGGAGGAGGAGGCAATAAATAGAGGATGGAGGGATGGAACGTTGGAAACAAATCGTGTCTTCTGGTCAGTTCTTTGACCCTTTTTAACTTTTCCCACAGCAATACACCCCCTCAGGAAGTGATGAGAGAGGAGGAAAGAGAGAGACTCCAACCGCTGAGGCTAAAGTTTGAAGACAAATCAGTACAATGGACATGACTCTCAGCTACTACTACACGAAACTCTAGCTCCATATCTAAAATGTACTGTTATAGGTTATACTGTTGTAGTTATACTGTTATAGGTTATACTGTTGTAGTTATACTGTTATAGGTTATACTGTTGTAGTTATACTGTTATAGGTTATACTGTTGTAGTTATACTGTTATAGGTTATACTGTTGTAGTTATACTGTTATAGGTTATACTGTTGTAGTTATATTGTTATAGGTTATACTGTTGTAGTTATACTGTTATAGGTTATACTGTTGTAGTTATACTGTTGTAGTTAAACTGTTATAGGTTATACTGTTACAGGGAACCCCCGTGTTACGAACGAGATCGGGACCTGAGAACGGTTCGCAGCTCGATCCGTTCGTAGGTAGGGGGTGAAAATTATATTTAAAAAAAAAAATTATTCATTCATTCATTCATTCAACCTTTATTTATCATGCTAACGGAGCGCGCGCACACATTTAAGCATGTAAAGTAGTGTACTGTAATGTTAAACATTGCTATTCACATTTACAGAATAAATAAAAATATATTTTCTTACTTTGAGATGGTCAAAGCCGACATCTTAGGTTGCCATGCGTTGATTGTTGTCGGGCCGAGCAGCGCGCCACCGCAGCTGCTCCAGGCCTGTGTTAGCTAGCTGGCTAGCTTCTGCTAGCCAAGCCATGAGCTAGTGTTGGAGCGGCGGCGCGATCAATCTGCAGCTTCTGCTGCTCCAGCCGCTGCTCCAGCCTGAGACGTCCACAGAGCTATTCCAGCTAGTAATTAATCCACATGATGCGATCCTGGTCACCAGTGTTCAAAAGGCCGGCTCCCGTGTTAGCTCCAGTGTTAGCTCTGGAGCTAGCCAGGCCGGAGGTGTAGCCAGGCCGGCTGGAGGTGTTCGCACGGCGGCCTGGCACGATCGGCGATAAATCCGCTCCTGCCTGAGACATCCACAAAGTTCACAGAGACGTTTCCAGCTAGTAATTAATCCATATGAAGCCATCCTGGTCACCAGTCTTCGTCCAGCTCTCGGCAGCTAACCTAAGATGGCGTCCGGTCCGGTGTTCTACATTAATTTGTGACCGGAGACCCCAGTGACTGAACCTTAAATAGCGTCCGGTGTTCTACATTAATTTGTGACCGTGTAAACTGAAGACCTACTTCCTGTTTCCCAAAATTGCTCAAAAATTGCTCAAAAATGATCAGAAATGATCTTTTTTATCATAATTATTATTTATAAAGCCTTTAAAACAACCAGAGCTGCAACAAAGTGATGTACACATGAAATTAAGAACATTTAAACAAAAAAAAAAAAAAAAAAAAAATATATATATATTTTTTTTTTTTTAATTCATATTTTTATTAAATATGATATGTTCGTAAGTCCCGTGGTTCGCAGGTCGATGGGGTCGTAGGTCGGGGGTTACCTGTATAGGTTATACTGTTGTAGTTATACTGTTATAGGTTATACTGTTGTAGTTATACTGTTATAGGTTATACTGTTGTAGTTATACTGTTGTAGTTATACTGTTATAGGTTATACTGTTGTAGTTATACTGTTATAGGTTATACTGTTATAGGTTATACTGTTGTAGTTATACTGTTATAGGTTATACTGTTGTAGTTATACTGTTATAGGTTATACTGTTATAAGGGTTATACTGTTATAGGTTATACTGTTATAAGTAGGGATGTGCCGATCAGGTTTTTTGAAACCGATACCGATCACCTATGTGTGACGATCACCGATACTGATCACAATTACCGATTGCTTATATGTGTGCCGATCACATATACCGATCACCGATTAGATGGATTGCCTGTAACTTATGAGTGCTGCTTCTGGCTACAAGATCTGAAAACTTTTCAGATCTTGTAGCCAGAAGCAGCACTCATGTTCTTTTCAGAACCATAAAATCACCATAATTCAGACAAAAACATATTTTTACTCATTTATTTCAGAGAACAAAGTAAATAAAAGTAATTATCAACTGCATTATCAAAGAAAAATGTTTACCTTACTAACTTTCAATAAATAAAAAAAAGGTTTTTTATTGTTTAAAAAAAAAACACATCTATTACTTCATATAAAAAACTAAAATACCCCATTTGCTACTTAAAGCTGCACTGTTGGCTGTTTTTACAAATGGCTTTATAAATACGTAAAGTATCATTATTATTATTTTTTTTAAATAATTTCGTGCTTTTTTGAACAACTTCCTGCGGGAACCAGGTGGCGGTAATGCGCTTAATATGAGTTCGCCAACCGCCATTCAACTCTATAGAAGAAGAAGAAGAACCAGGAAATACCGCCTCCGCCATTTTACATTCATTAGTTCCACACTCGGCACTCGGCTTTTGGAGGACTGTTTCTCCCATAAGAGGATGCCTCATACGGATAAATTAACTGGAAACACTCCCTGAACTCTGTGAATGTCTCAGGACTGGAGCAGCAGCCGCGATCGCTCCGCCGAGCGCTCCCACAGCGCCGCGCGAGACCAGCAGCTCATGGTATGAGCTAAGGCTAACATGCTAAACCAGAGCTGCCGCAGACAGCCGGCTTTGTGCGATCAGAGGTTCCTGGAGCTCGCCTCGATGTCGGACTGGAAGCAGAAGATATCGGGGGACACCCAGCTAACTTGGAATAACAAAGCCGACAGCCTTTTTGAAGCCGCAGCTAAACTGGACTGCCCGTAACTGCGCAGCGGACTCGGTGGGGCTACTCGGTGGGGCTACATGCTAACAGGTGTTGCTTATGGCGGCGCTGGCAGACGGCTTTTGGTAAGTTATTAAAACGTATTAAAACATTTTAATGACGAATTAGGTTTGTTGTGTTGAAGGACTTCGTTGAAATTCCTCCACGAGGTACTTTTTCGTCGCACGTTTTGCAGTTAGCAAACTTCGCATCACAGGCTCTGTGATCGGTAATTGAAGGCAAAAGCCGATCACATACGCTTTAATGATTATCGACCGATTATGATCGGTGACCGATCGATCGGCACATCCCTAGTTATAAGGGTTATACTGTTATAAGGGTTATACTGTTTTAGGTTATGTTATAAGGGTTATACTGTTATAAGGGTTTTACTGTTATAGGTTATACTGTTATAAGGGTTTTACTGTTATAGGTTATACTGTTATAAGGGTTATACTGTTATAAGGGTTATACTGTTTTAGGTTATGTTATAAGGGTTATACTGTTATAAGGGTTTTACTGTTATAGGTTATACTGTTATAAGGGTTTTACTGTTATAGGTTATACTGTTATAAGGGTTTTACTGTTATAGGTTATACTGTTATAAGGGTTATACTGTTATAAGGGTTATACTGTTTTAGGTTATACAGGTAACCCTCGAGGTACGACACCTGCAACCTACGGCAACGCGGACTTACGATTTGCCTCTTTGAAAGAATGGCGTCGACATACGACCAAAAAAACGGACTTACGACAGAGTTACATTAGAAGTATGTAATCGAGTTACGGCAAAAAAAATGCGTCATTACGGCAAGCGGCAAGGTGGGGGAGGGGTACAGTGCCTTGAGTGTTCATGGTTGATTCATGGTTGAGCACTGGCTAAGCAGTTCCATCTGATCCAGGTTTGAACTTGAGAAAAACATCAGTGTCTACCTACACTTCAGTCAAAGTAAGGACATTTTGTTTCCTTGTTTCCTTTTTCTGCTGCTTCTAGCTTTTTTAGAGTTCATGGACTTTTTCATGCACATGGACTGCACACAAACACCACATGGACTGCACTGGTTTCAAAAACATGATGGTTGCAACATGTTTCTGATGATTTGGCTGATTTGGTGCATGATTGGTGCATGGGAGTTCCTTATGATTTACTGCATTTTGATGTTAACAGCTGCTGCTCAAAGAGAAGTGTTCATGTTTCATGGTTGAACTCATTTGCAGATTATGGCTGAGAACTGTTCAGGAAGAGATTTGTATTTTGTATGCTTTGTCTGTGCTGAAAAAAACATTACTGTACAGTACTTTACCTGTACAGTACATGCTGTACTGGTTTTGTGTGTTTATGGATGAATGTGTGGTATAATGTGTTATCTAAGTGTTTGTAAATAAAGTTCTGTGCATGTTTATGGCACAGGATGTCCGCTTGTTCATTCTCATGCCGTTAAATGTGTGTGCGGCGCTCCGTTAGCGGTATAGCCTCGACCTACGTCAGAAATGCGGACCTACGACAGGCACGTGTTTTTGGTCCGCGAGATACGGCAGAATCGACCTAAGTCACACCCGTAGGTCCGGATCCATGACGTAACTCGAGGGTTCCCTGTACTGTTATAAGGGTTATACTGTTATAAGGGTTATACTGTTTTAGGTTATACTGTTATAAGGGTTATACTGTTATAAGGGTTATACTGTTATAGGTTATACTGTTATAAGTTATACTGTTATAGGTTATACTGTTTTAGGTTATACTGTTATAAGGGTTATACTGTTATAGGTTATACTGTTATAAGGGTTATACTGTTATAGGTTATACTGTTATAGGTTATACTGTTTTAGGTTATACAGTACTGTTATAGGTTATACTGTTATAGGTTATACTGTTATAAGGGTTATACTGTTATAGGTTATACTGTTATAGGTTATACTGTTTGTTACATGCCCCAGGCATATAATTTATTTTAGTCAGGACACAATATTGTTTTGAGCAGAGGCATGAGCTGTTTAGGCTGTATGAGCCTAATTGATTGCAGCTGGTGCTCATTAGCTGTAGGTGGAGGCAGTGCTCTCTCTCTCTCCCTATATTAGGTTCCAAGCCACAGAGCAGAAAGAGGTTCCAAGTGAGAGTGGCAGCAAGCAGAGAGATCCAGAAGAGGTCTGAGCTGATCCAGGAGAAGGAGACCTGATGCAGGAGTTGCAGCAAGAGAAAGAGCTGCAGCATCAGAGGTCCAGCAGCCCCAGAACCAAATGCAGATGAATGAGCAGCTGATCCAAGCAGCTGCAGCAGTCTGGGATGAAGGAGCCTCAGGTCTGATGAATAAACAGCAAACCTGATGATGAAGCAGCAGCAGCAGAAGCTGAACAGAGGTCTGTAGCAGCAGCAGCAAAAGCAGCAGTGTGAAGAGGAGCCATGAAGCCAGTGTTTGGAGCCATTTGAGGTGGCCGTTTGTGAGCCGTTTGGAGCCATTTGAGGTGGCCGTTTGTGAGCCGTTTGGAGCCATTTGATGTGGCCGTTTGGAGCCTTTTGAGGAGGCCGTTTGGAGCCATTTGAGGTGGCCGTTTGGAGCCTTTTGAGGAGGCCGTTTGAGCTGTGTAAAGAAGTCCGTATGAAGAAGCGGATGTCGTGAGACGAGCAGAAGTGCTGTCGTTTGGAGCTGGCGTGAGACCTGCTGCTGTGCGTTTGAAGAAGGAGCTGAATCCTTCTGTTGTGACCTGCTGCTGCATATTTAAGAAGAGGAAGCTGAATCCTTCCATTGTGGAGACCTGCTGAGTGCTGAAAACCAAGAGCCGTGAGTGTCCTGCTGGACTTTGAGTTTTTTGTATTAAAGAAGCTGTTTTTTGAGAAGTCCAACTTTTTTCTTTAATCACCTTTTTTTTAGGACACAGACTCCAGAGAGCCTGAAATAAACATTGTTTTTTTTAACATCCTTTCTGTGTCTGGTGTCCTTGTGTGCTACGTGCCTTCGGGTCGTAACACTGTTTTAGGTTATACTGTTATAACGGTTATACTGTTATAGGTTATATTGTTATAAGGGTTATACTGTTATAGGTTATACTGTTTTAGGTTATACTGTTATAGGTTATATTGTTATAAGGGTTATACTGTTTTAGGTTATACTGTTATAAGGGTTATACTGTTATAGGTTATACTGTTATAAGGGTTATACTGTTATAGGTTATACTGTTATAAGGGTTATACTGTTATAGGTTATACTGTACTGTTATAGGTTATACTGTTATAGGTTACAGTATACTGTTATAAGGGTTATACTGTTATAGGTTACCGTAAACACTGGTGTATAATACACACTTTTATTGCTCATTTGAATGTCCTGCGTATTATACACCGAAGCGTATTATCTACAGATTTTTTCCCATATTTTTAGACCCATTTTTGGCTCTGATTCGCTGTTTTTCATTTTGGCCTAAAAATGGTGCAGTACCAGTTTCGGCCGCTATGGGCGCTAATGCACCCTGTAGTCTGTTTACCTGCAGACTGTACCTGGAGGCGTATCCTGGCGCCATCTAGTGGCCATAAAAAAGACTGTCACGGCAGCGCGTATTATACACCGAAGCGTATTATCTACCGATTTTTCAGATTTATTTCCAAATATTGGCCAAAGCGTATTATACACCGGAGCGTATTATACACCGGTGTTTACGGTATACTGTTTTAGGTTATACTGTTATAGGTTATACTGTTATAGGTTATACTGTTTTAGGTTATACTGTTATAGGTTATACAATACTGTTATAGGTTATACTGTTATAGGTTATACTGTTATAAGGGTTATACTGTTATAGGTTATACTGTTATAGGTTATACTGTTATAGGTTATACTGTTATAGGTTATACTGTTATAGGTTATACTGTTATAGGTTATACTGTTATAGGTTATACTGTTATAGGTTATACTGTTATAAGGGTTATACTGTTATAGGTTATACTGTTATAGGTTATACTGTTATAAGGGTTATACTGTTATAGGTTATACTGTTATAAGGGTTATACTGTTATAGGTTATACTGTTATAGGTTATACTGTTATAGGTTATACTGTTATAGGTTATACTGTTATAAGGGTTATACTGTTATAGGTTATACTGTTATAAGGGTTATACTGTTATAAGGGTTATACTGTTATAGGTTATACTGTTATAAGGGTTATACTGTTATAGGTTATACTGTTATAAGGGTTATACTGTTATAGGTTATACTGTTATATAGGTTATACTGTTATAGGTTATACTGTTATAGGTTATACTGTTATAAGGGTTATACTGTTATAGGTTATACTGTTATAAGGGTTATACTGTTATAGGTTATACTGTTATAAGGGTTATACTGTTATAGGTTATACTGTTATAGGTTATACTGTTATAGGTTATACTGTTATAGGTTATACTGTTATAAGGGTTATACTGTTATAGGTTATACTGTTATAGGTTATACTGTTACAGTATAAGGGTTATACTGTTATAGGTTATACTGTTATAGGTTATACTGTTATAGGTTATACTGTTATAGGGGTTATAGCCGTTTTTGTCTTTCTTAAAATCAGTTGGCTGATGGGGGCACCGTAGTCAGTTGTAAATGTAGGACAGTTTCAATAAAATCCATCCAGCGGTTCACGAGATGTTTTGCTAACAAACTGGCACATGCACAGGTAACCTAACCGCATGCCTTTTGGCAGCAATCAAAAACATCTTAATTTTCCCCATGCTCCTCCTTCCCGTGTGTCTGTCTTCTCTCCACACTCCTCTGATTTCAACTGGTTTTATTCCTTTGCTGCTGACACTTGAGTGTCGTGTCAAGTAATTTCCCACACAGACAAAAACCAGAGTGATGATGTCATCAGTAGGCGCACAGCAGACAGTATGATACCGTGGTGCAAGAAAACATGTGGGCTTGTCTGTGGTGATAATAAAACAGTCAGAAAATGAGAGGGGCGAGCAGCTCTGTGACCGAACGTATGGGAGACGGGGTGGGGTGAGGTGGTGGTGAGGGGGGGGGGTAGCTTTATAATGGAAGAGACCTCAGCCAACCCTCACCATGGTTTATTTTTAACTCACAGTGTTTGTAACTATGAAACACACACACACCATGCGTCACAACTTGGAAAGAATGTCTGGGAAAACCATGTTTTTAAACTGGGAGACAGTGTGTGGGGGTGGGTATAAGATATTTTAGGCATAGATGAGAAAGAAAAGGACGAAAGAGATAACTTTGTGTTTGTTAACTCTTAGAGATTTCAAATACTTTTCATTTCAAAGTTCTTCCATTGAATCGACAGATACAAAAACAGCTCACATTGTGGACAAACATCTCGCCTGTTGTAGAAATGGAATGCTCTTTCACAAAACACTTCTGCAAAATGGCTGAAAAGTTCGTAAAAAAAAAAAAAATCACAAGAAGTGAGCTTTCAGAACTGTAGCGACTGTTTTGGCTCACTATGACCAGAACCACCAGGTTCTGAAACGGTTTCATCCCACGAGCTCACAGACTGCTGAACTCAGGTCACGAATGAAGTGACCACAACAGAAAACACACACAGACAGACCTAAAGACCAGTCTATAAATTCATGTAAATTATGAAACGAAATATCATTCAACTTTGTACGACAATAAAGTTTATATTAAATATTATTATTATGTGGCACAAAGACGCATCATGGGTGGGTTGGCTTCGACACCTCTCACACTTGCAGTCCATTCAGAAATCCCACTGAGATGGCCAGAAGGTGCCCACATCTGGGCTTCAGGTGTTTTGTGAAGAACCTGGACTGGAACTTTTAATCCAAATCGAGCTCAGACTAATTTCACATCAGTTTCAGTCCACTGAGTGGTAACTTGTTTCAAACTGACCCACCAAAACCTCCCAACTTTACCCGTATACTGCAGTAATTTTTTATAGCAATTGGAGCTATTAACAAATAACGCAATTTAAGAAAATCCAACAAAAACACAGAGAGAGAGAGAGAGAGAGAGAAACTCAACCTAAATGTTGTTAGGGAAGGCTTAGCAGAACAAATATTGAGTAATCTGCAACCAAAAACAAAAAGCAGTGACTTGTGCAAGTGGGACAGGTGAAGCAAGTTTATATTTACCATCAATCATTTAAAGCTACACCTTCGTCTACTCTCCAGACACAGGTAGCTCTAAGTTACCCTATTTTTAGCTTCCTTCTTTAAGCCAACACTTCCTGAATGTCCAGACAACCTGACAATGGCCTGTCACGATAACAAATTTTGCTGGGCGATTGTCTCAGAAATTATTGCGATAAACAATAATATTGTTTGAAATTTGACAATAATTACAAGTAATTATTGTAAAATTTAAGAAGAATTTTTTTATTTGTTTTGCACGTAGTACCTTTTTTCGACCACCGGATGGCAGTATAAGACTGCTTGAACTGAAGGATGGATAGCGAGGGAGAGAGCAGCGTGTCTCTTTAAGAAAAATGGGAGAGAGGCCCCTTGACATGACATGGGCTGTTTCTCTTCGGTTCTCAAAATGGCAGACACTAGGTGTGGTGTGAGCTTTTTAGCATAGCATTTTTCACACAAAGCTTTTAATAAAAAACAGTAAACAATTTCTCAGCTTATTTTTTGCAGAGAAAAATAACTTTTTACACGAAGGCACAAGTTTCAATTGTGAATTTTGGAGCTTTGACATGACAGAGGTTTTTTCCCCCGAGGTCAGCCTGTTAGCTTAGCTTCTCAGCTTAGCTGCTTTTAATGACCCCAAAAAGCGATTTTGGATGTTTAAAAAAGATTTTAAAGAGAAAAGAGAAAGGGAGGGGTCAGTGAAGAGCACAGGAGCTGAGCTTTTTATCATCCAGTGTCTTGAATTGAAAGAGAGACAAAGAAACGATAAAGCCGATAAATGAAAACGAGGTCGATAATTTTCATTTATCATGTGATTAACGGATTTATCGCGACAACCCTAACGATGAGCATCAACAGTATGTGGTTGATCAGTTCAACCAGAGTCCAACAAACAGCTCGCAGCCCATCACATCAACTAATTCACTGAGCGATCAACAGTATGTGGTTGATCAGTTCAACCAGAGTCCAACAAACAGCTCGCAGCCCATCACATCAACTAATTCACTGAGCAGAGACACGGTCTACATGCGGTTTCAGCTGTGGTTATTTTGTGTATGAAGAGTTGATCAAAAGCCCATTCTTCCCTCTAAAAGGCCTCGTATGGACAAAAACACACAACAGAAATAAATGCAAGCCTTGAGGAAATGTGCTGTGTGGGGCCTTGAGCTCAGAGACATGGGGCTGATTAAAACTTGCAGCTCAACAGAAGGACGGGTCCAACAGGGAGATAACAGAGTTCCAGTGGGAATAGAAAACTACATGAAAGAAAAAGATAATTAGTGAGAGGTTAGATCCTTGGGATTTTATTTATTAGTGCTAAGTTTGATAGAAAATATGTGTCACCTGTATCAGGTGTCAAGTAGGGAATGTTTTTAACATGCCATTATTAAAGTTTAATTTCTTAGAGACTTAGTTTTGTATTTCCTCTTTTCGTTAAACCAGTTAGCCAATGTTTATATTTTCCTTTCAAAAACTACAATTTTAGTGCCTGTGCTCTGAGACCAGGATGTTAATTATAGATGGGCTGGGTGGGACGGCCCCTCATAAAGCTGCTCCATACGACCACACAGGAGGGTGGAGGCTTGAATCAGGTCTGTCTCCAAACACTGATATTCTGTTGGCTTTGTGATCCTCCTACTGATTCAGCCCAGCAGAGACATTTACACATAAAAGTCTTAACTTTCAACCTTATGTCCTGTGAATACTCTACAGATGCTGTGCTTATATTTAATTGTAAATAGTCCAGATTTATGTTAACTTGATCAAGGTTCTTCAAAGTATTTTACACATGTTTCCATCACTTCTTTACACAAAGTCTTTTATATTGTAAAGTGTTCACCAATAAACATATTAGGGCTCAGTGGGAACTCATTGTCTTGCCCAGGAACACTTAGGCACAGTGCTCAGGTTGGGAATTCAACCATCAACCCTTCAATGTAAAATAACTTCCATTTAAGATGGTTTAAGCCATTTTTATAGTGCTTTATCACCTGCAGCCTTGAAAGTGGGGTGATCATTAAAACCCCTGGGTCTGTGTGCTTTTCTTAAAATATCTTACCTATTGGACAGATCGTAATGTAACTCTCAGAAATTAATCGTTCAATAATGAACGAAGAATTAATTTATCTGCTGCAAGTGAGTACTCTTCTGAATCACAATCTGATCACAAATTAGGTCGGATCACGCCGAATACACAAAAAATAACCAGAACAGGGTGTTTCCATGACACACTTTCGTTCCGATCGGCCGTTTGATCCGATTACTTATGTCCATGTAAACATAGCTGCTAGTAGTGAGTCTTATAATACAGTGAGTCTTATAAAATACAGTGAGTCTTATAATAAAGTGAGTCTTATAATACAGTGAGTCTTATGTATGAATTCTGGTTGTACTTACTTACTGACCTCAAACTAATTTTATGTGGTTATTGTGAATGAGTTGAACTAAGTTTGACTTATCAGACAGTTTTGTTTCACTTACTGTGCCTTATAATCTAGTGTGCCTTATACACCAAAAAATACTGTAGGCTATATGATCAAAAAATATATATATATGAAAATCCCAAAGTTGTAGAAGCTCCTTGTTAAAAGAAATGGGGAGAATATCCATATATTCATGGACTTTGAGGTTTTAACCTAATTTCTTATGTGATGTGTTAAAATTGAATAGTTTTCATTTGATAATATTTCTACATTAACATGTGATTCTTGACCTGCCATTGTGTATCTGTTCCTCTCAAACCCAGCTGGTTGAAGCAGATGACACTTGTCCTGAGTCTGGTTCTGCTAAAGGTTTCTTCCTCATGAGGGAGTTTTTCTTTCCACTGTCACCTTCATGCTTGTTCAAGATGAGAGTTCTGTGATGGAGTTAGACTCAAAGCAGTCTGCTCCTCAGACAAATAATGTTAAATTATTATTTTTATATATGAATGTTTCTGTTCAGTTCAGTGCCTTGAGATGACTTCTGTTGTGACTTGGCGCTATAGAAATAACTGAATTGAACTAAAATAAAATGTAAAACTAAAATATAAATACAACTACTGTAATAGGCTTGTTGCCGATAAATGCAATTAAATCTAAATAAATAGTGAAATGTGAAGTAAATCTTCACGAATGTCAAAAATATCCTTTAATGCAGAACACCATTTTGTCATTTGCATTTCATCAAGGAACTGCTTTGAACTCCTCGGAGCTTCTATATAGTGCATCCCTGCTTGCTTTTTGTCTCGTCTGTAACTCTTCAGCGCTCACTCGAACCAATTTGAGATAGATTTAATTAATTGGGCTGTTTCCTCTATAGATAAAATTTTTCCACGAAGCGAACCGGGCCAGGAGAAGCGGCTTGCCCCTCCGACATGCACGCAGTGGGATACATTATGGACTCGTGGAGCGAGTGGAAGCCAATGTGTCTGACCGTTCTGTCTGTCGAAGACGTGGAAGATTTGTGGATTATTTGGATATTGGTGGCAGCTACTCTGTTTTTTGGCGGAGCTGTCTGCTACTGGAAGCTGAGGAAGACTACGGCGGCTATCAGCGCACTGGCGAGACTTCCCGATCAGCAAGATTCTCTGATCCGGGCTATGAGCTCAACGTCCCAGCTGTTGTACGAACTGAACCGCACGATGGGAGCAGCGGTGGAGAGCCGTGGACCAGCGGTGCGTTTTGGAACTCATTTACAGCCGTCCGGCCTCAATCAGGGCTCAGATGGGGGGGTTCGTAGATCGGAACCTCACATGATTCGGCGATTTTGGACCTGAACAGCACCTGGACTTGGAAGGCTGCAGTCAAAAGTACACTGTGGCCTGAGCTGAAAATAAACAAAGCAACTATCTAATCTGGACTCTGAGCGACCTTGAAAGAAGGCTGTCTGAAAATCTTCTCCTGGAGTCGAAAGCTGAGAGAACTCGCTGCCCTCCCCCTCCCCCCAGAGATCTCTGTGTGTGCGTTTGGATGGCGCCGAGCTGAGACATCTGCTGACTGTGCTTATCTGAATGTTACTCACGGACTTTAATCTCCTTGCTTGTCATCAAACTGCAACATGTCATGGGCGGCCGTGGCGTAGTGGTAATGGCAGTCGTCCCCCGATCGGAAGGTTGGCGGTTCGAATCCCGGTTCCCCACACCATGTGTTGTTGTGTCCTTGGGCAAGACACTTAACCCCGAGTTGCTCCCGGTAGGACTGGAAAGCACCTTGCATGGTAGTCTGCCGCTACCGGTGTATGAATGTGTGTAGCATTCAATGTGTGTAGCGCTTTGAGATTTTCACTAATGAAAAGCGCGTTATAAATTGAATTCATTATTATTATTATTATTATTATTATTATGTCTTTTTTTCGTGCTAAAGCTGGTAGAGTTTTTTGGACTTTATCATAGAGTGTCCCAAGACAATTTGTGATAGATTCTTTTTTGAATACCATGATTACCAGAGTGTTTGTTTGTTCCTTTTTCCATATCTGATTGTTGGTGGCGCGGTTTCATACTGCTGCGACTTTCCGTGCGTGCGTCCCTCTTCGGATGGTGCGTACGCTAATTGCAGAACTTTGTACCTCGGTGCAAATTTGCCAAATAAAGATATATTCTATTCTATTCTATTATCTACATGAATGCTCCTACAAGCACCCTGCAGATGTTGGATGTTGTCTATCATGGTGCACTAAGATTCATAACTGGCTGTGATTATCGTACCCACCACTGCACCCTGTATTCACTGGTTAACTGGACATCATTAACTTCACACAGACTCTTCCACTGGTACATCCATCCATCCATCCATCTTCTTCCGCTTATCCGGGGTCGGGTCGCGGGGGTAGCAGCCTAAGTAGGGAGGCCCAGACTTCCCTCTCCCCAGCCACTTGGAGCAGCTCCTCCGGGGGAATCCCAAGGCGTTCCCAGGCCAGCCGAGAAACATAGTCCCTCCAGCGTGTCCTGGGTCTTCCTCTGGGTCTCCTCCCGGTGGGACATGCCCGGAACACCTCACCAGGGAGGCGTCCAGGAGGCATCCTAACCAGATGCCCGAGCCACCTCAACTGGCTCCTCTCGATGTGGAGAAGCAGCGGCTCTACTCCGAGTCCCTCCCGGATGACTGAGCTTCTCACCCTATCTCTAAGGGAGAGTCCAGACACCCTGCGGAGAAAACTCATTTCAGCCGCTTGTATCCGAGATCTTGTTCTTTCGGTCATAACCCAAAGCTCATGACCATAGATGAGGGTGGGAACGTAGATCGATCGGTAAATTGAGAGCTTTGCCTTTTGACTCAGCTCTCTCTTCACCACGACAGACCGGTACAGCGCCCGCTTCACTGCGGACGCTGCACCTATCCGCCTATCGATCTCACGCTCCAGTTTTCCCTCATTCGTGAACAAGATCCCGAGATACTTAAACTCCTCCACTTGGGGCAGGACCTCCTCCCCGACCCGGAGAGGGCATGCTACCCTTTTCCGGCTCAAGACCATGGCCTCGGATTTGGAGGAACTGATCCTCATCCCGGCCGCATCACACTCGGCTGCAAACCGCTCCAGTGAAAGTTGTAAATCACGAACTGATGAAGCCAGTAGGACCACATCATCTGCAAAAAACAGAGAAGCGATTCTAAGGTCACCAAAACGGATCCTCTCAACACCTTGGCTGCGCCTAGAAATTCTGTCCATAAAAGTTATGAACAGAATCGGTGACAAAGGGCAACCTTGGCGGAGTCCAACTCTCACCGGAAACGAGCCTGACTTACTGCCGGCAATGCGGACCAAGCTCTGACACCGGTCGTACAGGGACCTAACAGCCCTTATCAAAGGGCCTGGTACCCCATACTCCCGGAGTACCCCCCACAGAACCCCCCGAGGGACGCGGTCGAATGCCTTCTCCAAGTCCACAAAGCACATGTAAACTGGTTGGGCAAACTCCCACGCACCCTCCAGGACCCTGCTGAGGGTGTAGAGCTGGTCCAGTGTTCCACGACCAGGACGAAAACCACACTGCTCCTCCTGAATCCGAGGTTCGACTATCCGACGGACCCTCCTCTCCAGAACCCCTGAATAGACCTTACCAGGGAGGCTTAAGAGTGTGATCCCCCTATAGTTGGAACACTGTTATAGTTTCATCTTTAAATCACTTCTTGGTCTGCTGCCCTCATACATCTCCTCCTACATGTCTTTGTGTGAGTGCAGCTACAGCGTGCGCTCTCAGGACATGATTACCTGCAGTGTCCCTTCAGTGAGGACTGAACTTGGAAAAAGGGCCTTCTCCTACTCTGCTCCTGTTTCATGGAATATCTTACAAAAAGATCTGAAGCTCTCGACCTTGACCTCTCTAAATGGCTTCAAGAATCTGTTGGACTCTTGGCAAGAACCAATGCAGACATGTTCCTGTTTTTAGTTTTCTACATTTGCCTTAAAATCTGTTTTGCTACATCTTTTGTAAAAACTTGTTTAAAAAAATCTGTATGCCTCTCTTATGATTGTCACTGTTGTCATCATTCTTTGTTGAAAACCAGTCTTTCTTGTATTATGTGGGCACACTTTTTTCAGTCTTTTGTATGTTTGTTATTTTTAATTTTGGCACCTTTTTGACGGTTCACTGGTGAAGGGGGCGGGGCTCAGCCAGTCAAGTGGTTTTAGCTGAGCTAGCAGCACACCTGGGAGATGATTGAGTGATTGACAGAGGGGTAGCGTGTGTTGAGAGCGGCTGCTGGGCTTTTGAGCTGGTGGGAGCTGCTGTTGAGAAGACGAGTAAAAGAAGGAAATAATTTAAGATACGGTGCGGGTGGACTCTGGAGGAACAGAGTCCTCACCTTGGGCTGATCACCCAGAGGGGGAGCGTCTGATGTTTTTGGCCGGGAGGAAGAGCTAGGGTTTGTCCTGGATGAACCGGCTAGACGCTAGTAATGTACCGGGGAGTTTTACACGCCTGCTAAGAATCAACCACCTACGAAAAGACAAGTGGTGCGTTTTTAAGAAAAGAGGAAAACTATAAAGGAAAACAAAAACAACTATTGAACAGTGACGGATGAAGGATCGTGCAGGCTCGCCCCTTTCCAGGATGTCAGCTGATTAAGACTGATCGGACATAAAGGTAAGCCCCACCTCACTGTGTGTTCCGTCTCTGGTGCCAGTTTTGTTTCTTTTTTTTTCCCTTTTCTTTCTCATCACGCATTTATAGTTGCGGACCTACTCTCCAGTAAAAAGAACGAGCTGAGGAGAGAAGCAGTTTCTTAACACTTGTAAATGAGTCCTCGAGGCTCAATGGGATTAATCTGCCTAAACAAAGGTTGAATGAATACATTTGGCGAGCTTGCCAGGAGCCTGATAAAGTGGATGCTATTGTCTTTTGGTTTGAAAATCGAATGAAGAAACACATGGGTGTCTCAAAGCAGAAAGCTAGTATAAATCTTCAAAACACTTGTGCTTGTAGCCCACACTCGGAATGCAGCAGTCGTGCAATAAATGAACTCAAAGAACAAGTTCATAAACTGCAGAGCCAACTATCCATCCATCCATCCATCCATCCATTTTCATCCGCTTATCCGGGGTCGGGTCGCGGGGGTAGCAGCCTAAGTAGGGAGGCCCAGACTTCCCTCTCCCCAGCCACTTGGAGCAGCTCCTCTGGGGGAATCCCAAGGCGTTCCCAGGCCAGCCGAGAAACATAGTCCCTCCAGCGTGTCCTGGGTCTTCCTCTGGGTCTCCTCCCGGTGGGACATGCCCGGAACACCTCACCAGGGAGGCGTCCAGGAGGCATCCTAACCAGATGCCCGAGCCACCTCAACTGGCTCCTCTCGATGTGGAGAAGCAGCGGCTCTACTCCGAGTCCCTCCCGGATGACTGAGCTTCTCACCCTATCTCTAAGGGAGAGTCCAGACACCCTGCGGAGAAAACTCATTTCAGCCGCTTGTATCCGAGATCTCGTTCTTTCGGTCACAACCCAAAGCTCATGACCATAGATGAGGGTGGGAACGTAGATCGATCGGTAAATTGAAGGAAACTAGAATCTTTGATTTCCCAGAAGAAATCACAATCTCCCCCACAGCCTAAATTTTCAAAGACTATAAATCCTAAATCAACCCAGCCTAGACCCTGGTATTGCTTTAAATGTGGGGAGGAGGCACATATTGCCACAAAATGCAACAACCCTGCTAATCCGAGGCTGGTGAAGGAAAAACAAAAACAGATGGAGCAGAAACGACAAGAGACAAAACATCTGTCAAACTAGATGCAGTTTCTGGAGAGAGGCAACCAGAGACTGCTGTAAAGAAATGTCTCAGGGAATGTTTTGAGCCAAAGCTCTTTAACTTCTGGCTACCAAAGGGTCTTATTGGCAGTAAAAGCACTGCTAATGTAATCAAACAAGAAACAGAGTTCAAGTGTTTACCAGATACTGGTTCACAGGTGACTACAGTTCCATATTCTTTTTACTGCAATCACTTATCTGAACAAGAGATCAAACCTTTAACTGATCTCCTTGAGGTAGAGGGGGTGAAGTAAGGCTGTGCCATATATGGGATACACTGAACTTGATGTCACTTTTCCACCAGAGTTTCTTGACTCATCAGCCACTGTCCATACTCTTGCTTTGGTTGTGCCTGATGCAAAAAACTTCCCAGTCTCTTGTTCTTATTGGGACTAATACTCTTGATGTACTCTATGAAAGACACCTTGCTGACCATGTACCTCTTACATATCCACTATCTTATGGATATAGAGCTGTCTTGAAAATACTTGAACTCAGACATTTAGCAATCAGCTGAAACTTGTCATGGCATTCTAAAAAAGCTACGGTAAGTCTGGTCCTCTGGACATTAGAAAGAAAAAAAAAAGCAAAACAAAACAAAAAGTAGAAACGTGTCGTCTTTTGTCCGAAAGACTTCCTCAGTCTGAGGTGCTGTATTCAGCTTTTTAGATTTTTCTACCTGGATTATTGAGCATGCATCAGGGTATTGTCATGGCATTATTAAAATGCAAGGAAAACGCTCCCAAACTATTCCTGCTGGGAAGACAGTTGTGCTAGAGGGAGTTGTTGGTCATAACTTACAGTCTGAGAAGTATGTTCTTGTTGAGCATCCTTCAACCTTCTCTTTACCAGGCGGTTTAATGATTAAGTCTTGCCTGGATCATCTTCCATCATCAGCCATGCCAGTTGCCAGTCATAGTGGTAAATGAGTCAGATCATGATGTCACCATTCCAGCTAGATCTGCTATTGCAGAAAAGAGTGCTTTTCACACTGTCCATGCCAATCAGCAAAATACCTTGGCCCAATCAGATCTGGATATATGGAAAAACCTGAGCTTCAACTTTGGAGACTCACCCCTTTCTCCAGAAAGGAAGAAACACATTTCTGCTAAGCTACAGCAAGTAGTGTTCCAGAGGTGTTTGCAACCCATGATCTTGACTTTGGCAGAACTGAAAAAGTGACCCATAAAATAAAGCTCTTTGATGAAACACCCTTTAAGCACAGACTACGTCCCATTCATCCACAAGACATTGATGCTGTCCACAAACATCTTAAAAGAACTTCAGGAGGCTGGAGTAATTAAGAGAATCAGAATCTCTCTTTGCATCCCCTATTGTGAGAAAAAAGAAACTCTCAAACAATAAAAGATGCATATGCCTTACCAAAACTTGAGGACATATTTTCAGCACTTTCTGGGTCTCAGTGGTTTTCAGCAGACCCGGCTGCAGAAACAATTCAATGGGGGGGCATTCTATTTTTTCAAGGGGGCATATTTTTTTCAACATTTTATTTGCTTCAAGTTGAACAGCGGCTCTGTGACCACTCCTGGAACTCGACCATTCCTTTGTTAGGTCTAATGCTCCTTTTTTCAGGCAGACAACTTTTACTCAAATGTGTTTACTGCAGTTAAAATGACACATTGGTTTTACTTTGTGTTAAATAAAAACTCTCAAAGATATATTCATTCCTTATTATTCTTATTTTGCTTAATGACATTTAACTCTGCATGTCATCCCTGAAATTCTGACACACAGAATCACAAGTCCAAGTGTGAACTGTGTCACAGAGTAAACACAATAAAAACATGTATTATCTGCAGTATTGTTCATTAAAATGGCTCAACACTATTAATGTATTACAGAACATATACATACAGTAGGCACATTTGATATTGTAGGCCAATGCACTAGTTAATACTTTCAGCAAGTGATTTTACTTTAATACTTTAAGTATTTTTTAAAGCAAGTACTTATTTACTTTTACTTAAGTAAAAACATTAATATGGTACTTCTACTTTTACTAGAGTACATTTTGTCTGTTTATTTGTACTTTTACTTAAGTACAGTGTTTGAGTACTTTCTCCACCACAACACACCACAATTATGCAGACAGTATATCAAATAAACAAAATACTGTACATTTATTATCTGCACAGCCATAAGTTTATATTGGACTACTCATGTCACAGAAAGCACAGTGGTTCTTACCTTTAGAAGTTCTTTCTGGTCTTTTTATTTGCAACGCTTCTTGTTTTGTTGATACACGGACAATGGTGAGCGTGTGTTTCTGTTTGAAACAATTAGTTTGCACCCGCCCCCCTCGAACTGTAATTGGCTAGAATGTTGCCTCGGCTTCACTGATTGGTTGAATTGTATGACGGACAAACAAAGATAGGAAAAATAGAAAGATGTTCACTCGGAGATTAAAAACCAACAAACAAAAAACTTCCCGTCGTCCAGTCTGTCAGGGGGGGCACAGCTGACTCTGCGGGGGGGCAATGCACCTCAATGCCCGCCCATGCAGCCGGGCCTGGTTTTCAGTGCTTGACTTGAAATCTGGATATTACCAAACTGAAATGGAAGAAACTGACAAACCCAAAACAGCTTTTGTATGCCCTCTTGTATTCTGGGAATTCAATCGCATGCCCCAAGGGGTGACCAATGCTCCAAGTACATTTCAACGACTTATGGAGAAATGTATGGGGGGAAATTAACCTGAAAGAAGTGCTTGTTTTCATTGGTGATCTGATTGTTTTTGCTCCTACTCTTGAAGAACATGAGGAAAGACTGATGAAAGTATTGAATCGTCTGAAAGAATATGGCTTAAAGTTATCGTTAGAGAAATGCATTTTCTTTCAAACATCTGTCCGTTACTTGGGGCATGTCGTTTCTCATAACGGAGTTGAAACAGATCCAGACAAAATTGCCACCCAGTGAAAACCTGGCCAGTCCACAAATCTTTAAAGGAATTATGATCCTTCCTTGGTTTTGCTGGCTATTACAGAAGGTTTGTGAAGGGCTTCTTCACCATTGTCTTATTTTATTTTATTTATTCATTTATTAATTTTACATTTGTTAAAAGAAAAAAACCTTCTTACATGTAATATTTAAAACGAGAGAAAACATAAAATGAAAGGAGGCAGGAAGAAGAAGAAATCTTATTTTACCTGCCCCTTTTTTCCAAAAACAAAAAACAAAATCAATACAAACAATTCACTCCAACAATAGTCATCACTAAGCAATCGAACCAAAAGAGAAACTCATTTCAATTTTAAAATTTTCATGTACAATAAACAATTTAAAGAAATTTTTAGTATTTTGTTAACAATTTAGTTTTAATCATTTTTTTAAACACAAGCACTGATTTTGCAGATTTAACTTCATTTCCTAAACCATTCCACAAATCAACTCCCTGTATTGAAACAGACCGTCCCTTTAAGCTTGTTCTATACTGAGGTTTTGCAAAAATCTCAGTTCCCTTAAGACTATAGCAGCTCGTCCTCTTTACAAAATTAATTTGAACATTTGAAGGCAGTACATTATTATGGGCTCTATACATTACCAACAAAATATTGTAATCCACTAAATCATAAAACTTTAGCAACTTAAGTTGTTGAAACAATATATTCGACGGATGACAGTAAGGCTTTCTTGTAATTATTCTGTGAGTCTAACAGCCTCAGGGTAGAAGCTGTTCCTCAGTCTAGTGGTTCTACACTTGATGCTCCTCAACCTCCGTCCTGAGGGGAGTGGGGCAAAGAGTGAGTGTGCTGGATGAGTGAGGTCTTTCATGATGCAGGTCGCTCTTTTTCTGCATCTGGAGGTGTAAATGTCTGTGATTGTGGGGAGACTGACTCCAACAGACTTCTGTGCAGCCTTCACCACTCTCTGCAGAGCTTTCCTCTCTTCAACTGTGCAGCCTCCATGCCATTGTAAAGATATCAATAGATGTTAAAATTAATTGGCTATTTTTAGCTTTATAATGTCACCCCAAGTGGCCACAACAGCCCCCTCCAACAAACCTAAAGTGGCCCACCAGTTGATCATCACAGTTGTAGCCTGTTGTTGTGCCTCTGAGCACTTTTCATTTAGTGAACGAAGGTGTAAAAATGGCACTTTTGCTCATAAAGTTTGCAGACCCCTGACTAAGATGATAACATGCATTAGTATACATGTACAGTATATGTGCAGGCCTTTTTTTAATACACTGAAAGTGAAAGAAAGGTAAAGAAGGCAGGTTGTGGTAGTGCAAATATGCTTATTGTTTCACAGAAGACTAATGTGGCACTGTCACGTGGCCATGTTTGCTGAGTTCAATAAGAGGGGGTCTGTGGCAGCTGGTTTTTGCAAATAGCTCTCTGCAGTGTCGACCTGAAGGTAAAAGTGTAAACAGTTTGTGTCCAGGATGTGTGACGTTACCAGCACTTTTCTAACTAACCCTGTACAAACCCTGGATCGAGGGAAGGACAGCCCTGATCCTCTCTGCACACTTGATTGTTTGTTGCAGTCTGGACTTGTCCTGTTTTGTGGATGAGCCAAACCACACAGTGATGGATGTGCACAAAACAGAATGAATACTGACTGTGTAGAGAAGATGACCAGCAGCTCCTGTTGTGTACTTCTTCAGTTGCTGCTAGACTTAAAGCCTCTGTTGGGCCTTCCTTGATCAGTGTCCAAAGTTTTCCCCTATACAAGCGTGGCGCCGCACTCCGTCAACAGAACCGAGCTGTGTGCGCCCCCAGCGCTACGGCTCACAATACAGGCGCACTGGCTAAAACGCTAAAGGCAACGCTCACGTAATTCAACGTACGTTCAACGTAATGTTCTTTTATGCCACTAGTGCTTAGTGTATACCAAGGGTCACCAACACGGTGCCCGCGGGCACCCGGGTGACCCCAAGGACCATATGGGGTGCCCTCGGACCTGTTCTAAAAATAGCACAACTCACTACAGTACTAAGCTGCATTTAAAATATAATTTTATTCAGTTGTTGTTCTTTTTTTGTATTTATATATATTTTAAAATGTCTATCTTAAAAATATGTTCTTAAAAA
>JBBPBX010008853.1:0-61454 GCA_038048925.1 Garcialebias charrua
ATATACAAACTGGATTCCAAAAAAGTTGGGGCACTAAACAAATTGTGAATAAAAACTGAATGCAATGATGTGGAGGTGCCAACATCTAATATTTTATTCAGAATAGAACACAAATCACAGATCAAAAGTTTAAACTGAATGTATCATTTTAAGGGAAAAATATGTTTCAAAATTTCATGGCGTCAACAGATCAAATTGGGACAAGTCCATTTTTACCACTGTGTTCATCCCCCCTTCTTCTTACAACACTCAACAGACGTCTGGGGACAGAGGAGACCAGTTTCTCAAGTTTAGAAATAGGAATGCTCTCCCATTCATGTCTAATACAGGCCTCTAACTGTTCAATCATCTTGGGCCTTCTTTGTCACACCTTCCTCTTTATGATGCACCAAATGTTCTCTATAGGTGAAAGATCTGGACTGCAGGCTGGACATTTCAGTACCTGGATCCTTCTCCTACGTAGCCATGATGTTGTGATTGCTGCAGAATGTGGTCTGGCATTATCTTGTTGAAAAATGCAGGGTCTTCCCTGAAAGAGATGACGTCTAGATGGGAGCATATGTTGTTCTAGAACCTGAACATAGTTCTCTGCATTAATGGTGCCTTTCCAGACATGCAAGCTGCCCATGCCACAAGCGCTCATGCAACCCCATACCATCAGTGATGCAGGCTTCTGAACGGAGCGTTGATAACAACTTGGGTTATCCTTGTCCTCTCTGGTCCGGATGACATGGCGTCCCAGTGTTCCATAAAGAACTTCAAACGTGACTCATCTGACCACAGAACAGTCTTCCATTTTGCCACACTCTATTTTAAATTACCCCTGGCCCAGTGCAAACGTCTGAGCTTGTGGAGCTTACTTAGAAATGGCTTCCTCTTTGCACTGTAGTGTTTCAGCTGGCAACAGCGGATGGCATGTTGGATTGTGTTCACTGACAATGCTTTCTGGAAGTATTCCTGAGCCCATTCTGTTATTTCCTTGACAGTGGCATTCCTGTTTGAGGTGCAGTGACGTTTAAGGGCCCGGAGATCACGAGCATCCAGTAGAGTTTTACGGCCTTGACCCTTACGCACAGCGATTGTTCCAGATTCTCTGAATCTTTTGATGTTATGCACGGTTGATGATGATAACTTAAAAGTCTTTGCTATTTTACGCTGGGTAACACCATTCTGGTATTGCTGCACTATCTTTCTGCGCAACAATGGTGGAATTGGTGATCCTCTTACCATCTTGGCTTCTGAGAGACACTGACACTCTGAGAAGCTCTTTTTATACCAATCATGTTGTCAATTGACCTAATTAGTGTTAATTGGTCTTCCAGCTGTTCGTTATATGCTCAATTTCCTTTTTCCAGCCACTTATTGCTACTTGTCCCAACTTTTTTGGGATTTGTTGACACTGTGAAATTTTGAATCAACATATTTTTCCTTTAAAATGTTACATTTACTCAGATTAAACTTTTGATCTGTCATCTATGTTTTATTACGAATAAAATATTGACATTTGCCATTTCCACATCATTGCATTCAGTTTTTATTCACAATTTGTTTAGTGTCCCAACTTTTTTGGAATCTGGCTTGTAGATCTTTCAGTACCGTAGTCTTTTATTTTGATGAAGAAAGACAACCGAGAACATCAAATTCGATCTTAGATCTAACTTTATGTCTTCTACTTATCCATCCTAACTATTTAGTAATAGTAGTAGTAACTTGTCTGTATTCTATAATGATAGTCATTTAGTTCTTATCTTTAACTCTTTGTGATCTATGTATTTCATCATGTGTACTTTACTTGTTTTGTTTTTGTTGTACAGCAATGGCTGGCCTTGTTACTGTTTAAGTGCTTTATAAATAAAGGATTCAAGGAAGGTTCTTTATTGTCATTCACATCACATGTGATACATGAGGTGGAACGAAACTGTGCACACAGGGTCCCAGTTACATCCAAAAATAGCAAAAATATAAAGTGCAAAAAGAAACGGTAAATAAGGATCTAAGCTATACACTGATACATGCTAAACGAACGCCCAGCGGTACACTAAAAGATCTAAGATATAAAATAAACACTAATAATGTAAAACCATACACCGAACAACAACAGCATGATTCTCAGGTTCTGTTCGGCTACAATTTACATGCTTAATGTGAGCACTAACATAAACTAAACTAACATAAACTGGGATTTATTCAAAGCATGCAACAAAAATACAGAAACAAGGCACCACAAGTGAAAAATAAATAAATTGACAGCAGCATGGTCCTATTGGCAGAGTGGTTCTGATGACAGTGAGGTTATCTTAGCAACATGGTCCAGTTAGCAGCATGATACTGTTAGCAGCGTGGTCTTGTTAGCAGCGTTAGCAGGTCCCATCAGCAGCATGACGATATGAAGGACTGCAGTGGTATGGTATGGTAATATCACCCAGGTTTAATGGACAGATATATTTATAAAAATAAAATCTAAATTAAAAAGTAAGCTCTATTATGCTAGCCTAACATTTTTATTTTTTATTTGTACCCTTCAAAACCTAAAGGTGGGCCAGATTATAAAAGAAAGATTTTCATCAGCGATCTTCAAGCCTTCTTTCCTCAATGACGACATTCACACCAGTTTTGACGACTCATCAACCTCAGCAAACACAAAGGCTGGTTTACCTCAGTCAGTTTAACAGATATTGAGCTAAAATTTGACGTGGTAGTAGCTGAGAGTTGTTCACAACATAACCCCTGAGTGCTAACAGATGGAGCAAGATCTTGTGATATAGAGTGAGATGAAAATAGTTTTGAGGCTTGAACAAAACAGCTATGGCTCCATCCAAGGTTCCCAGCATTTCATTAAACACAATTCCCTGATTTTATTTCCTGAGTGAATCCTGAAATTCCAGGAGATATTTCAGTCACATGAAATGCTCAGAACTTAGCATCTTAGGTGGAGAGCAGGGTCACATTCAGAGATGACAGGAAGTATACTGTAACCCACAGAACGTGCATACGACAATCATACTTAATAAATAATATTGTTGTACAACACAAAAAGCTTCCATAGCCAATCAGTGAGGATGTACACTGCAGAACATGGATTACTTGATACTAGCATGAATAAATGAACATGCCCAAATTTCAGAAACACCATCTTTTAATCAACAAGTCAGGGTTCAAATTCTTTTTGTCTTTAAAATTTGAATGTCATTTTTAGGCTTGTCGCGATACACAATAAATCAATTAATCGCACGATAAATGAAAATGATCGACCTCAGTTTCATTTATCGGTTTTATCGTTTCTTTGTGTCTCTCTTTCTAATGGACACTGGATGACAAAAGGCTCAACTCCGGTGCTCTTCACTGACACCTCCCTTTCTCTTTAAAACCTGTTTTAATCATCCAAAATTGTGTTTTTTGAACATTAAAAGCAGCTAAGCTGAGAAGCTAAGCTACGAGCTAAGCTAACAGGTCGACCTCAGGGAAAAAAAACCTTTGTCTTGTCGAAGCACCAAAATTCACAATTGAAACCCGTGCCTTCATGTAAACAAGTTGTTTTTCTCTGCAAAAAGAAGCTGAGAACTTGTTTACTGATTTTTTATTAAAAGCTTTGTGTGAAAAATGCTATGCTAAAGAACTCAAACCACACGAGCGTACGACATTTTGAGAACCGAAAAACAGGAGAGACAGCCCATGTCATGTCAAGGGGCCTCCCTCTCATTTTTCTTAAAGAGATACGCCGCTCGCTCCCTCACTATCCATCCTTCGGTTCAAACAGTCTTCTACTGCCATCCAGTGATCAAAAAAAGGTACTACGTCCAACACAAATTAACCAACGTCTTTTTTTTTTAATTTGACAATAATGACTAATTATTGTCAAATTTCAAACTATATTATCGTTTATCACAATAATTTCTGAGACAATTAATCACCCAGCAAAGTTTGTTATCATGACAGGCCTAGTCATTTTCTGGGTTTTCTCTGATTCCTGGGAACAAGATGATCTTAGTCTAAATCTATGACATGAGAGGTGGTGATATATAAACCTTAAAGAAAGCCAGACTTTTAATTTTCATTATGTTTTACGTGATTCGATTGTTTGGTGCAGCCTTAAAGGTGGGGTATGTAAGATGACAGACATGAGGAAGTCACGAGCGAATTAATCATGTCCAAACGTTGCTTCGTGAACCTCTGCTGATTTCTGCTGGATTTTCTGTTGTTGGACAACTGCTCCATGGTTTTATAATATTTTTAAAAGGTTTTATTATCATATAATCACAGAACTTTGCAGCGCTCCGAGCGGACATGTAGAGGAGGCGGAGCATTCCATTCCAGACATTCCAGAGCTGCGCTGACAGAAAGAGGAAATCACGAGCGAATTAATCATGTCCAAACGTTGCTTCGTGAACCTCTGCTGTTTTCTGCTGGATTTTCTGTTGTTGGACAAGTGCTCCATGGTTTTATAATATTTTTAAAAGGTTTTTATAACATATAATCACAGAACTTTGCAGCGCTCCAGCAGACACACAGCAGGGGGCGGATCCCAAGTTCAACAGAGAACGGACTGCGGCTCCCCCTCTGAGCCATATATGGCTCTGAGGGGAGGGAGCAGAATGCTTTTCTGCGCTGAAAATATTTCTAAGTCCCAGAGTGTTCAAAAACTGCACACCCCACCTTTAAACGTAATCACTAGTCAGTGACTTTCCTCCTTACCAGCCCCACTATGAGCAGGAAGTGTCGTCCCTGCGGTTGGCTGAAGCCCGGTGCAGAGCTGATCCCTTCGTTACCTCTCTGCTGGGGAAACACCTCTCTCCAGATGACCAGCTGACCCACTCGCTGCTCCGACGCCAGCGGCAGCAGACAGTAATGCTGGCAGTACAGACACACATCCAGCAGGTCTTCTTTTGGAAGATGGTTGGCAATCAGGTAGGACTGCGGAGGAACATGGAGCAAACACCAAAGACCCTGCTAGTCTTTCACCACAAAACAAAACTTATCATGCTTTCTTGTAAAGGACAACCTAGTGTCTGTGACTTTTACACATGACTTGTGACTCTGTCAGGGCAGGATCTACATGCTGACTCACTGCAGGAACTGAAGCACGTTTTCACTTCAAAACCCACCTTGTAGAACAAACAGGAACCGAGTATTACATAGAGACGTCTCAGGCCAAAAAAGTCCTCCGACTGCAAGAAGAAAATGAAGGATAAGATAAGAAAGTTCACCACCATTGGTTATAATAGACTGGTATTGTTGTGTGTATTTTACTTCATAATTAGCCAAAGACTGATGGATGGGAGATTTATTCATTGATTTTATAAATCTGATTTATGACTTTACATGGTTCTTGTCAAGTGTTTCTCCCTCTGAGGAGCAACACTGATACTTAAAGCTTCCAGTCATCTCTATGGCAGTAAGAGAAAACACCACTCTCTAACTGACATCATCTATACAAGAGCAAGTTGTCACAGCACTGGTGGACATGGACCTTACCAAGCTCCGCCCAGAAACGCCCCCTAAACTCCAACATGGCTGCGTGTCTCACATACAAATCCTCTCGGAGCTCAGTTTCAATGGAAACATGGCGTCGACTGACCCTCTGCAGGGTATTTCTGAGTCGATTAGTGTATCGTTTCTGCCGGATTTCAACAAAATATCAGCCACGACAATGGACAGGGGAACCAACAAGTTCATGTCATCTTTTTTGGACGAAATCAAGTTGTTTGAGCCATGCGATGCCTCCAACATGGTGCGCGTCACAGCGTAATGCTATCGGTCGAGGAGGAAAACAGCAGCTCCTAACACCCCCAGCATTAATACAGCTGTGGACAAGATCACTGATGTCTATTGTTCTTGCAAGGCTGGGTAAGTCGGGAATTCATGATTTTGAGGGTTACTTTTGAAATCAGTGATTTCTGTTGTTGGCAAATGTTTGAGTGTGCCTAGGCCTGATACACTGTACTCGGTGCTAGCGTGGGTAACACGATTACAGTTTAGTGAAAAGCCTTTTCAGGTAGAATGAAATCTTTAATGTATGTTAGATACGGTACACATTGCATATTGATCTCTTCAGCTAATGTAAGACTGTGTAACAGACAGGCTTCAAGGTGTAGAAGTTGTATCGGTATCGGTAAATGCGGTCGTGCACAAGCGTTGATCCAAGCAAGGCATTCAGTTTCACATTTAGGAAAACTGTGAATTTTACTTCCACAAATACGGTCAGGGTACCTGACATCTCCTGTACAGATACCCCACTGACAGTGGAGGACCATTTTTCCAGCCCCGACGCAAAACCTTTCTGCACCGTATGCTAGCTCACAATGTAAATTAGCATGTCTAAAAAAGCTAAGTCTGGTCCTCTGGACATTCCTCTGGTCCAGAGGACCAGACTTAGCTTTTTTAGATGTTTCTACCTGGATTATTGAGCATGCAGCAGGGTAAATTAGCATGTGTTTATTACTAATTAATAATAATAATAATAATAATAATTAATTCAATTTATAACGCACTTTTCATTACTGAAAATCTCAAAGTGCTACACATATATTGAATGCTACACACATTCATACTACTGTAGCTTTTGTTTGTGAGACGGTCACGCCCCTGGTAGCTGCGCTGTGACGGGAAATGGGCATTAGCCATTGAAACGCGGCCCTGTGGGCGGAGCTTGGTAAGGTCCATTCTGACTCCAAGCAGGTTTCTCTGGGGGACTGTAGCGCTGATGAACCAGGGCACTGATAATCATGAAACTTCAGTTTCATTCACAACTGTTGGCCTCCACACTACAGTATATTAATGCTGTGCCTCAGGAAAAGACAGTTTTTATGTTCGTAATAAAAATACACATATCCACCAACACAACCACCTCATTTTACTTTTTCTCTCCCCTGACGAGACCAAAAGACAGATGGTATAACACCTAACACATAACAGCCTGCATGTGTACTCATTTAACTGCACCAAACTTAGTAATATGACACCAATCACCTCTTTGACACAAGTTAACATCACTTATGACTTGTAACTGAATATAAGGAGATAAATTAGCTGGAAAAACAAATCAGGTTCTCACCATTTCTCCAAAATCAGAAGACTCAAAATCAGAAAGAACCATGTCCACCTCCACCTGTGAATAAAACAGAAAGGCAGCACAATGTCGAGCACAAGTCTTAATTTATGTTGTGCACATCTCTTCAAACTTCAGCTTGTTTTTGTTTTGTGTGAACAAAAGATGGCGCCAAAGCTGCTTTAAAAGCAGAAGCTCTACATGAGGCTTCCAGAGCATTGATTCAGACCTTCATCCCATAGACCTGGGGTGTCCACACTTTTTCAGCATGTTAAAATGACCAAGTCAAAGTGATCTACCTACTATAAGGCTATAAGAGAACAACCTTTGGAAATTTTAGTGTTTTTCAATATTTATTGGGAGTAAAAAATGAGTGGGTAAATGCTGTAGTTTCCATGCCAGTCAGGTTGCCAGATAAGAAAGTATAAGAAATGATGAGCTATAGTACTGTTGCTTTAAAATGATAGTATTTTGACCTAAACTATCATATGTGCTGAGTAATGGTACGTCCACACCAAACGGCTTTTCAACTGCAGGAGCGTCCAGTTTACATGCAAAGTCAATGGGGGACGCGCCTCCAGGCGCGTCTTGGCGTCGGGCGTCACGTCACGTGCGTGTTGAGCGTTTTGGAAGTGGCATTTGAGCATTTTCCGTGCACGTGAACCCACGGCAGCCTCCAAAGCACGCCTTGAAAATGTTTATGATTTCGCCGTTCAAACTCGTGAACGCGTGTGTCAACCAATCAGGGAGAGTCGGGGGGAGGAAAGAGGGGGAGAGTCCGCTATGTGACGCGGAAACGAGGGGACGGATATTGCGCAACTGTGTGACATATTGTTTGTGGGACACAGAAAAAACCCGCGAAGTCGTGTACTATGGAAGAGAAACTCATTGTAGCTGTGTGTTCGCGACAAGTCCGTTACGACCAGTCAAGTCTGCTCTACAGGGACAGAAATAAAAAGGACCTTGCCTGGCGGAGTGTCAGTGAGGAACTCGGTATACCGGGTAAGCTCCTCCCACACCCCGCCGCCACAACGCCGCAGCTTCACATTCCAGTCTGGACACCACTGGGTCCAGTGCGTCCACTTGCGTGTGTGACGAGCTTTTTTGCCGTTGAAAAGCCGTTCGGTGTGGACGTACCATTAGATGAGGTGTGTGTTGTGTTTGTTGAACATGTGCTCAGAAAAAGGGGTAAATAAGACATTTTAAAATGATCTGGCAACCCTGGAGCCTCAGCTGCATTCATCATCCATATAGTTACATCCAAACTGGTGAGTACACCAACGTCTCTTTGGAACTGGATTTTATTAGTTTGGCTCCTACATGCTGAAAAGGGGTGAGCAGCACAAAAACACTCTGCTCTCTGCCGTTTATTATAACTGGTGTTAGTGCAGAAAAACAGTTGCCTGTAGTGCACATGTGCAACTTCACTTGCAGAGGAATTTACACCTTCGTGGGTGGTGGTGGTGGTGGGGGGGGGTTCCCCAAAAAATCTCCACTCTGACCTGGATTCAGCAACCTTCGGTTTCAGAGAGAATCAGGGCTGTCACGTCGTGTAAACGGGGCCTCAGACTGGCTGCCCTGTCTGTCAATCAAGTGATAAATTTCATAGTGAGGATGGATGATAGGCTGACATCTATTTTTTTAATGCCATGCCATCTACTTATAATACATTTGTGATTGACCAGTAGATCGCAATCAACGTATTGGGCACCCACGCCATAGACATACAGGTAGTCCCCGACTTACGAGCGCTCTTACTTACGAGGTCCCGGACTTACGAGTATGCATCTCATTAAAAATATATATATATTTATATATATATATATATATTTTTTTTTAATTCTTTAATTTATTTTATTTTTATAAATGAATACATGTACACTCGGGTGAAGAGAGGGGCAGAGCTGTCAACTGACCACTACCTGGTGGTGAGTTGGCTCCGATGGTGGGGGAGGATGCCGGTCAGACCTGGCAGACCCAAACGTATTGTGAGGGTCTGCTGGGAACGTCTGGCAGAGTCTCCCGTAAGACGGAGCTTTAACTCCCACCTCCGGGAGAGCTTTGAACACGTTCCGAGGGAGGCGGGGGACATTGAGCCCGAGTGGGCCATGTTTCGCGCCTCTATTGTCGAGGCAGCTTATCGGAGTTGTGGCCGCAAGGTTGTTGGTGCCTGTCGTGGTGGCAACCCTCGAACCCGGTGGTGGACACCGGCGGTGAGGGATGCTGTCAAGCTGAAGAAGGAGTCCTATTGGGCCTTTTTGGCCTGTGGGACCCCGGAAGCAGCAGATAGGTACCGGCAGTCCAAGCGGCATGCGGCTCGGGTGGTTGCTGAGGCAAAAACTCGGGCGTGGGAGGAGTTCGGAGAGGCCATGGAGAATGACTTCCGTACGGCTTCGAGGCGATTCTGGTCCACCATCCGGCGTCTCAGGGGGGGAAAGCGGTACGCGACCAACACCATTTATGGTGGGGATGGCGTGCTGTTGACCTCAACTCGGGATGTTGTGAGTCGGTGGGCGGAATACTTCGAAGACCTCCTCAATCCTACTGGCACGTCTTCCACTGAGGAAGCGGAGCCTGGGGACTTTGGGTCGGGCTCTCCAATCTCTGGTGCTGAGGTCGCCGAGGTGGTTAAAAAGCTCCGCGGTGGCAAGGCTCCGGGGGTGGATGAGATTCGTCCTGAGTTCCTTAGGGCTCTGGATGTTGTGGGGTTGTGTTGGCTTACGCGACTCTGCAATATCGCGTGGACATCGGGGGCAGTTCCCTTGGATTGGCAGACTGGGGTGGTGGTTCCCCTATTCAAAAAGGGGGACCGTAGGGTGTGTTCCAACTATAGAGGGATCACACTCTTAAGCCTCCCTGGTAAGGTCTATTCAGGGGTTCTGGAGAGGAGGGTCCGTCGGATAGTCGAACCTCGGATTCAGGAGGAGCAGTGTGGTTTTCGTCCTGGTCGTGGAACACTAGACCAGCTCTACACCCTCAACAGGGTCCTGGAGGGTGCGTGGGAGTTTGCCCAACCAGTTTACATGTGCTTTGTAGACTTGGAAAAGGCATTCGACCGCGTCCCTCGGGGGGTTCTGTGGCGGGTACTCCGGGAGTATGGGGTACCAGGCCCATTGATATGGGCTGTTAGGTCCCTGTACGACCGGTGTCAGAGCTTGGTCCGCATTGCCGGCAGTAAGTCAGGCTCGTTTCCGGTGAGAGTTGGACTCCGCCAAGGTTGCCCTTTGTCACCGATTCTGTTTATAACTTTTATGGACAGAATTTCTAGGCGCAGCCAAGGTGTTGAGAGGATCCGTTTTGGTGGCCTTAGAATCGCTTCTCTGTTTTTTGCAGATGATGTGGTCCTATTGGCTTCATCAGCTCGTGATCTACAGCTTTCACTGGAGCGGTTTGCAGCTGAATGCGATGCGGCCGGGATGAGGATCAGTTCCTCCAAATCCGAGGCCATGGTCTTGAGCCGGAAAAGGGTAGCGTGCCCTCTCCGGGTCGGGGAGGAGGTCCTTACCCAAGTGGAGGAGTTTAAGTATCTCGGGATCTTGTTCACGAATGAGGGAAAACTGGAGCGTGAGATCGATAGGCGGATAGGTGCAGCGTCCGCAGTGAAGCGGGCGCTGTACCGGTCTGTCGTGGTGAAGAGAGAGCTGAGTCAAAAGGCAAAGCTCTCAATTTACCGATCGATCTACGTTCCCACCCTCATCTATGGTCATGAGCTTTGGGTTATGACCGAAAGAACAAGATCTCGGATACAAGCGGCTGAAATGAGTTTTCTCCGCAGGGTGGCTGGACTCTCCCTTAGAGATAGGGTGAGAAGCTCAGTCATCCGGGAGGGACTCGGAGTAGAGCCGCTGCTTCTCCACATCGAGAGGAGCCAGTTGAGGTGGCTCGGGCATCTGGTTAGGATGCCTCCTGGACGCCTCCCTGGTGAGGTGTTCCGGGCATGTCCCACCGGGAGGAGACCCAGAGGAAGACCCAGGATACGCTGGAGGGACTATGTTTCTCGGCTGGCCTGGGAACGCCTTGGGATTCCCCCAGAGGAGCTGCTCCAAGTGGCTGGGGAGAGGGAAGTCTGGGCCTCCCTACTTAGGCTGCTACCCCCGCGACCCGACCCCGGATAAGCGGAAGAAAATGGATGGATGGATGGATGGATACATGTACAGTACTGGACAGTCACCAAGCACTTAGCCTATCCTAACACAGTTTTTAAAGATGAAGGAATGAGTTGAATTGTCTCCCTTTTACATAAAGGGAGCTAGCTCCCTTTATGGGAATGGAGCCTGCAGGGAGGAGGGAGACAATTCAACTGACTCCTTAACTGTGTTAGGATAGGCTAAGTGCTTGGTGACTGTACAGTACTGTACATTTATCTATTTATAAATAAAAAACAATAAAAAAATAAAAATACTGTATATACAGTACTGTATATTTTTAATAAATAAATGTACAGTACTGTACAGTCACCAAGCACTTAGCCTATCCTAACACAGTTTTTAAAGATGAAGGAGTCAGTTGAATTGTCTCCCTCCTCCCTGCAGGCTCCACCAAGGAAAGGGAAAGGGAGACAATTCAACTCATTCCTTCATCTTTAAAAACTGTGTTAGGATAGGCTAAGTGCTTGGTGACTGTCCAGTACTGTACATGTATTCATTTATAAAAATAAAATAAATAAATATATATATATAATTTTTTCTATGTGATCCTACTTACGAATTTTTGACATACGAGCGCCCCCTAGGGACGGAACTCGCTCGTAAGTCGGGGACTACCTGTATGTCTGTGCTTCATCCACTGCTGTTTCAGGATGATTCACAGGAACACACCTTGACTCCTGGAGGCAGAGTGAGCCATCGCACCGCTGGTAAACCGTCTAAAAAAAGAGTTCCCGAGACGTCAGGTGGTGGCGCCGAGGAGCCTTCCCTCAAACGTGAAGGCTGGATGAGCTGCTGGAAGAACAAGCAGAAGAAATGGTCCAGTCTGGGAGTGTGGTCCTCCTCACAGAACGCCCTGCAATGGACACATGCATGGGCGTAGCCAGGATTTTATGAGGGGCGGTTCGTTTGAAGGAAAAGTGGACCTGGTAAGAGCAACACACCTCGGTGGTTCACTGGAAGCGTGTCGCGTTGCCACTCCAAACTTTATCTCGACCCAGGTTCGATCCTCACTAGGTTGAACTTATTTTACGTTTGTGTTTTGTTGGATAAAAAAAAGGAGTTTGTGTTAACCACAGGCATATTAAGTCTATGGTGTTTACCGGTTCGACATTAGCGGCGTCTCCATACCTTCTCTTTCCACCTCTCTTAACACAGAACTTGTGTTGTGCGGGAGTTGTAGGCGGGACTTCATAGGCAAAGTGGGCGGTTCGTTCGAACCCCCCAAACCCCCACTGGATACGCGCATGACATGGGAGATGTCCAATCAAGTCGGAGTACAAAGTACTACAGAAGAATGATCATATTTAGGATGAACAAAACAAAGGAGGGGGAAGAGAGTAAGAAGGTGTTATTTTCATATGAGAGGAAGTTTCAACCAGAACCAACAGCAAAGCGGACCTGTCCAAGGAGCCGTACATCACTTTTAATGTCCGCACCACATCGCCCACCACCGTCTGCAGAGACAGCAGAGGAACCCTGCAGGGAGACACAGACATGGACTTCAGCATAACTAAAGCTGCTTAAATGTTTCTGTTACCTGCAGCCAAGAGGAAAAATAAATCTTAGATAAGTCACGTTTGTCTGAATGTGGGTGCAGAATATTCAAGCGTGACCGCCACTTTAGGTGGGCAGACACAACCTCAGGAGGGTTTTCTGATTCATTTCTAGAATTAATTTATAACCACATGCTCCTTCCTGTAAAAACACGTTCATTTTGGAAACAAACAGGCCAACGAGAAGCAGATGTTTAAAGGACATCTGAGGAAAACAGATGGTCTTTTCAAATTACATTTACAGATTATCTTCTTTCTCGTTAAAAATATTGTTCTTATGAAACACAGATCATCTGATTTTTACAAATCTGAACGTCCTGTTTATTATGACACCTTTAAGTTGTGCGACGTCTAGACAGATCTGTGTGCATCAGTGTGTGTGTGTGTGTGTGTGTGTTTTACCTCTCAGCAGGAAGACCAATGACCAGCAGGTTGTTGCACTCTTTCCAGTAGCCGAACTGATCGACGGAACAGAAATAAATGGAGATTAGAAAAAAGGAGGCCAAAATAAAATAACAGAAGAGGCTGAACATGGGATTAACATGAGTACAAGTTAACTGTAACCAAATAACGTCCTGATGCATACTCAATAATCCAGGTAGATAAATCCAACCAGGTTCAGTCAGGTCCTCTGGACAAGTTCTTCTTTGTTGAAACTACCTGGTAGTTTGGGACAATCCTAGCCAAAGTGATTCAGAGTGGATTGAACCTTGTTAGATTCAACTACCTGGATTATTGAGCATGCATCAGGACATTTTAGATGAAGTGACACAGAAGTAACCGAATAACACTTTTCTCCCAGTTGTCAGATTAAAGAAAAGTCTACTGTGAACTGGAAGGGACTTTGGAAGCAAGTATAACAACCATAAGAGAAATTGCATTTCCTGTGAAAATGCAGAGTGAATGATTATTACTGAAGGATTTTTGCTGAAAGCTGCTGAAGAAGCTTAAGCTCCCCTGACATCATCTTTGAACTTTCCATAAAATGGCACAACATATATTTTAACATTGAACTATGATCGTTTTTGCTAAAACAATGTTAAATTAATGAAAATTCCTCTCAAAAATAGTTTAAAATTAGCGCCGTTTTTTTACACGGTAAATCCGGATATTTCCGGTCACATGACTGTGACGTCACGTCCAGATGCCTGCTCCAACGCGCATTGTAAAACAATTGCGGAGAATGCAGACGCATCAGACGAATTTAGCAATTTAAAAGTTGATATTTTAGCGATTTGGCTTCAGTTCGTGAAGCAGAAGTTATTTTGAGTGATCAACAAGAAACAGCAGGGTTTTATTTTCTTCTTGCTGCTGCTGCTTTCATGAGAGGTGTCACGTTCAGGAAGTGAGCAGGTGTCTGAGTTCTGCAGAGGCTGATCGGGATAACTCTTTTACAGAGCACTGAAACGGTATTAATTAGTTTATCTAATAATCATTCAACATTAATTTATAGTCTAAAAACACGAGTCCTTTTTAAATTATCTGTTTTATTTTCTTCCTGCTGCTGCTGCTGCTTTCATGAGAGGTGTCACGTTCAGGAAGTGAGCAGGTGTCTGAGTTCTGCAGCAGCAACTTTTAGAGGCTGAAGGGATTCTTCCACATCTAACTCTTTTACAGAGCACTGAAACGGTAATACATTAATTAATTTATCTAATAATCATTCAACATTAATTTATAGTCTAAAAACATGAGTCCTTTTTAAATTATCTGTTTTATTTTAGAAGTTTATTCAAACATACGTTCTGAAAAACACCATTCATATTTCCACTGTTGTACTTTGCATGTTTACATGTTCACTATATATAAATATATATATATATATAAACAGTAGTTTATAATAAAAAAAATAAATGTCACATTTTTGTCATCTGTGTATGTTTCCCATACAAGACGAAATTCGTCACCACCAGGTGGTACAGTGGGCAGCCATAGAAAGCGCCCGGGGAGCTGGGGAAATAGGTGTGCACTCATACGTCAATCATTACATTTAAAAATAAATTTATATCAAATACTGTCAAAATAACATTTATTGATGTCATAGCTGAACATCAGGGTGTGTGTGTGTTTGTTTTGTGATCAGGCAGTCATATATTAACATATATATTAACATATATATATTAACATATATTAACTGAAAAGGCTTCATCTCTGAACTGTTTATGGAGTTGAACTTGAACAGCTGAACGCAGGAAATAAAAGCAGAAACGCTGAATAAGAGCAGAAATGTAGCAGAAAGTTGAAAAGAGCTGAACCAGAACAAAAGCTGAAAGAATGGTTTAAACAGCTCAAAGGGTTAAAGGATGTGATGAGAGCTCTGTTCATTTTAAATTAGAAAAACATGGCTGACAAGTACCCTGATGCATGCTCAATAATCCAGGTAGAAAAATCGAAAGAAGCTAAGTCTGGTCCTCTGGACATTCAAAAGAAAATAAAAAATAAAAATAAAATGGTAGAAACGTTTCGTCTTTCGTTTGAAAGACTTCCTCAGTCTGAGATGCTGTATTCAGCTCAGTCTCATAAATAGCACCCTCTCACAATGGATCAACCAGTTGGCTGATGACAGCCGAAACCAGCTGCTCACATGATCAAGGAGGACCATCCTTGATCATGTGAGCAGCTGGTTTCGGCTGTCATCAGCCAAAACTAACAACGTTCCTAGATCAGACCACACTTCAGCAAGTGATGGACTGTACAGATCAGGCACGCTTAGCACAGCATGTCAAGTCCAAGACTCGACAACAAAACAAATTTAGCTTACTGATAACTTGTCAACACCATCACAATTCCAATAACAACACATTTAGTGTAAGACAACACTCCGGTACACAGTTACATGTCAGGGAGACAGAAAAGTGGGTGAAGAATTTATCTGACAGACGGCTCACCCAGCCGGAGACAGAGCTTCTTGCCAGGGGACTAAACTTTGCAGTGGCACCAAGTAGAATTCCGCTGGTAGAGATGATCACAGCCACTGTCAGCCATCCGTAACAACAACATTGAAGAATTTGAAGCAGAACAACTCAGAGTCAAAGTTTCAGCCTGTCTCAGTAATGCTAAACCACCACCTTCCAACATCAGTAGAGAAGAGAAGGATGCACTCACCACTCTTAGCAAGGACAAAAACATCATAATTCTCCCAGCAGACAAAGGAAGGTGCACAGTGATTTTGAACCAGAAAGACTATCATGAGAAAGTTATGTCACTCCTTAGTGACTTAACCACTTATGAACCGCTGAAAAGAGATCCAGGAAGTGGTTACAAGAAGAAGTTGATAGATTGCCTGAAAAATTTGAAGCAGGACAAGGCTATTGACAGTATTCTGTACCACAGACTGTACCCAGGGGAGGCCACACCAAGTCTGTATGGTTTACCCAAAATCCACTCGGTCACTTACAATGTTTATAATATCTGGCATCTGTACTCATCCCTTTAGTTGGCAGCTCAGAACACCACATACAGTACACCATGGACTTTGTGGATAAGGTAAGGGATGTCATCATGGAGACTGATGAAACAATGGTCTCTTTTGATGTCACATCACTCTTTACGTGCATTCCTGTTGATGAGACAGTAGAGGTGGCCTGTTTAAGGTTAAAATCAGACACCACTCTGAACAGTAGGACCACGCTTTCCACAGAGCAACTGTGTCAACTCTTGAAACTGTGCCTGCAGTTAACCTACTTCACATATGGGGAGCAATATTATAGGCAGAAACATGGGTGTGCTACGGGGTCTCCATTTTCTCCTATTGTTGCCAACCTGTACATGGAGGAGGTAGAAAAGAGAGCATTGACGTCCTTTTCAGGGAGACCACCAATTCATTGGTTCAGGTATGTTGACGACACCTGGGTTAAAATGGTAAATGGATGGATGGTAAATGGAGCTTATTTATATAGCGCTTTCCAGCCCCCTATGAGGGGCCCCAAAGCGCTTTACAATACCAACCATCCACCCATTCACACACACATTCATACACCGGTAGCGGCAGACTGCCATGCAAGGCGCTTTCCAGTCCTACCGGGAGCAACTCGGGGTTAAGTGTCTTGCCCAAGGACACAACGACACATGGTGTGGGGAACCGGGATTCGAACCGCCAACCTTCCAATTGGGGGACGACTGCCATTACCACTACGCCACGGCCGCCCCTAAATCTCAGGAAGTCCAACATTTCACTGATCACATCAACTCTGTGGATAAATACTGTATATCAAGTTCACACGAGAAGATGTAAAAAATGGCAGGTTGGCTTTCTTGGACTGTGAGGTCTCAGTTTCTGATAGAGGAAATTTGCAAACTGAGGTGTACCGCAAACCCACCCACACAGACCAGTATTTACAGTTTGACTCCCATCACCCTCTGGAGCACAAGTTAGGAGTCATCAGGACTCTGTACCACAGAGCAGACAGCGTCCCCACTAACTCAGGAGCCAGACAGAAGGAGAAATCACACACAAAACAGGCTCTAGAGAAATGTGGATATCCTAACTGGGCCTTCCTGAAAGCAGAGAAGAAACCCAAACAGGACTCCAGCCAGCCATCAGGTGAAAAGAAGGAACCCAGACCCAGACCAGTGGTCATTCCGTATGTTGCGGGAGTTTCAGAGACATTGAGACGTTTATTTTCTAAACACAACGTCCCAGTGGCTTTTAAACCCCAAAATACATTACGGCAAAGACTGGTTCATCCCAAAGATCCAGTCCCCCGGCACAAACAGAGTAATATTGTGTATGCTGTTCAGTGTCAGGAGGGCTGTGATCAGTCTTATATCGGGGAAACTAAACAGCCACTGGCCAAAAGGATGGCCCAGCACAGAAGATCAACATCATCAGGTCAGGACTCTGCAGTCTACACTCATCTCCAGGCCAGCGGTCACTCTTTCAGGGATGAAGATGTTCACATCCTTGATAGAGAGGAACGATGGTTTGAGAGAGGAGTAAAGGAGGCCATCTTTGTGAAAAGAAACCGTCCATCATTAAACACAGGTGGAGGCCTCCGGGTTCAACTGTCCCCCTCTTACAATGCTGTTATTGCTAGTATCACTCAGCCCTCTGCGAATAGCAAACAACCATCAGGGTGCTAACGATCCATCGTTAGGATGATGGTCCTCCTTGATCATGTGAGCAGCTGGTTTCGGCTGTCATCAGCCAACTGGTTGATCCACTGTGAGAGGGTGCTATTTATGAGACTGAGCTGAATACAGCATCTCAGACTGAGGAAGTCTTTCGGACGAAAGACGAAACGTTTCTACCATTTTTTTGCCTTTTTTTTTTTTGAATGTCCAGAGGACCAGACTTAGGTTTTTTAGATGGCTGACTAAGCAAAATGTTTCTATAAGTAAGCTAAAATGGACACACAGAGGCTAAATGAATTTCGTCTTGTATGGGAAACATACACAGATGACAAAAATGTGACATTTATTTATTTATTTAAATAGATTACACAAGATTTGAAATGAGCAAAAAACAAAGTAGTTGAAAAGGCTAAAAAAAGCTGAAAAGCAAAAAGAGGTAAAAGGTAAAAAGAAGCAAAAATAAACAGGCAGGAAAAAAGACTAAAATTAGCAGCAAAATACTTAAAAATTTGTTGAAAAGTAGTGATGAGCAAATGAAGCTTTTATGAAGCATTGAACCAGTTGGGTCAATTGTTTCAAAAATGGGTTCATTTGAAGCTTCAGTTAAAGTAAGCTCTTGTGGCATTTTGCAAGGCATATTTTTGTTGGCACACACCAAAGAACTTCGACTATTGTTAAAGGAACTACTGTGTGTTTTATTTATTTATTTAATCATCAACTTTCTATGTTGTCTGGTTAGAAAATGTATTTATGCTTACTGGTACATGTTTTCAAATAGATTGTTAAATGTGCATTGAAAAGATTTAATAAAAACGTTGCAATGATATTGTGCTTGTGTAACTGTGACAGAATCAGAATCTTTCATTTTTAAAAATAATGAAATGACATCTCCATGTTTGGCAGAGCAGAATTTAAACCAGGGACCTGCGCATTCAAGAGGTAGCCGCTCTACCAGTTGCGCCACCGAACCTTTTGAAGTAAACTGATGTAATGTAAGCCTATACCAGATGATTATTCAAATCACATACATAGTTTTACTGTAATTATATTAAGTACATGGGTTAAATGGGTTAGATAATATGCTGATCATTACTATATTTTTTTTTTACATATTTAAATACCAAATCCACCTTATGCAAGCAGAATGAAGTGTTTCCACATGAACCCCTTTTCCTGTCTGGCTCCATAATTACTAATTTTTAACAATATCAAGAACACAACAGCAAAAACTCTCCTGGCCTCATGTACAAAGACTTGCGTGGATTTCTTACTGAAAAGTGACGTACCGTCAAATCCAGAAAACTGCGTACGCACAAAAAAATCCAGATGTATCAAACTGTGCGTACGCCGGAATCCACGCACATTGCTTTTGTACATCACAATCAACGTGGAATTGAGCGCACATGAGAGAGTGGCCGACTCCGCCTTTGACACGCCTCCATATAAATATGCAAATTCATTTAAATATGCCCTGCACGAGAGGAATGTCGTCTTTGCTCTATTGCAAATCATGTCGAAACGTGGAAAAAAGAGGAACTTCACGGACTGTGAACTGGAGACACTTCTGAGTGACGTAGAGAGGCACAGAAAAAGGTTTTGTTTGGCACGCTCAGCGTACAACAAACCGTCCACTTTTAAACGAGAAGTTGACCAAGCTATTTTAACATGCCTAGATAGGTCACTGGATAGCGTGTTCGCCTTTCGTCCCAAACCTCATGAGTTCGATTCCCGAATGGTACAACGTTTCTTTTATTTTTAATTCATTCCAGATTTAAAGAGCACAAGAAAACTATTTAGAAAGAACAACATGAAATGAAGGAAAAAGAGGATTTCTTGTGGTTTTTAAAAAAATAGTTTTCTTGTGTTCTTTAAATCTGGAATGAATTAAAAAAAAGAAAAACGTTGTTTTCATTTAAATATACCCTGCAACAGAGGAATGTCGTCTTGTCCCATCATGCATCACGTTCTTCAACTGCTAAAACAGCTAAAAATGAACAACAAACAAGAATTTAAGCTGTGCAGAACTATTCAGTCTTTCTGTTTTTTATATTTTTTGCAGGTTATATTCTAATTGCGTCCATGTGGATGTAATAATTGTTAATCATGTGTGTTTGGTGGGAATAATAATTATTCTCCCATCATGAACAGTTTCTCAGAATCACCTCTAGGTGTCGCCAATGGAACCAAAACCACAGAAACGTGCGTACGCCAGCCCTGGAGCTGGCGTGGGAATGCGCACATTTCCACGTTCAGTTCTGTTTTGATACATACGGAGTTTTGCGTAGATAGTGACGTACGCAAGGTTTTTGTGCGTACGCACCGTTGATACATGAGGCCTGCTCTTCCAACACATTACAAAGATTCTAGAGTTGTTTCATAGAGCGTTGAGTGCTCTCAATTCAAAACTGTCTCAACCTGTCAGAATCGAGACCAATGGCGGCTGGTCATTTTATTTTATGGGGGGGGGGGGCCATAAACTGTTGAATTTTTTAAAACATGTGTAGAAGTATGCATAATTATGTTTGTAGTAAAGTAAAGTAAAAGTTTGATCATGTTTTTATTTGTATATATCAGGTGTATCCATTTGTATAAAACTATCATTAATAAAACATGGTTCATCTTCACCTTGTTTGAGGCATCAGTGTGAAAAGAGAATGGGAGTGTTCTGCTTCCACTTTTCAATTTTTGGACAACTTCTATCATATTCTGTTATCATTATTTTAGTAATACAATTAGAACTGGAACCAGAAACTGTGAGTCCGTCTATTAGAACTGGAACCAGAAAAGTTTGAACCCTGCTCCAATGCTGCGGGCCTTGCTGCCCTTCCACTTGGTCTCTTGGACACATAAAACATCTACCTTCCTTCTCTGCGTCATGTCAGCCAGCTCTCTACCTTTGACTGTTATTGTCCCCACATTTAGAGTTGCAACCCTCAGTCCTGCATTCTTCACTTTCCTCTTCTCCTCTGTCTCCTGACACGTTTCCCTCCTCGTGGTCTTCAACAAACAGTAGCACAATTTCTGCTGACACCGTCTGTCAACAGCACTGGTGGCGGTCATTGGAGGTTGTGCAGGTGGTAAGAGGAGAGACAGGTGAGGAGGAGGAGTCAGTCTCTCCTCTTACCACCTGCACAACCCTGAGAAATCTAAAGAACTTCAAAAGTTCTAAGACCAGAAACCATAGAGGAGGAACCCAAAAATCCAGAACCAGCTGGTCCACAACTTCTATAGATGCTGGTCCACAACATCCAGAACCAGCTGGTCCACAGCATCCAGAACCAGCTGGTCCACAGCATCTAGAACCAGCTGGTCCACAACTTCCAGAACCAGCTGGTCCACAACATCTAAAACCAGCTGGTCCACAACTTCCAGAACCAGCTGGTCCACAACATCTAAAACCAGCTGGTCCACAACTTCCAGAACCAGCTGGTCCACAACATCTAAAACCAGCTGGTCCACAACTTCCAGAACCAGCTGGTCCACAACATCTAAAACCAGCTGGTCCACAACATCTAGAACCAGCTGGTCCACAACATCTAAAACCAGCTGGTCCACAACATCTAGAACCAGCTGGTCCACAACATCTAAAACCAGCTGGTCCACAACTTCCAGAACCAGCTGGTCCACAACATCTAAAACCAGCTGGTCCACAACTTCCAGAACCAGCTGGTCCACAACATCTAAAACCAGCTGGTCCACAACATCTAAAACCAGCTGGTCCACAACATCTATGAGTTACTTGCAAGGGGCTTTGTTTTCATTCTCCAGATCAATACAGTGTTACGAGTATAACACCACCAGTGACATTTATTTAGTACATACAATTATTAATATTTGATAATTTTTATAAGCAAATTTAAATAAATGTAGCCATCAGAGTCCATACTGTACAATAATAACCTGCACTGGCAACCTAACTCCACAAACAAAGAAAGAATAAAACAAACTCACTCACCAGTAGCCACTTTTAGAAACAGTCAGCTGAAGGCTTTTATCACAAACAGACTCAGAGCCACCTAAAAGTTGAGAGGATATCAGTCAGGAATGGTAATATAATATCAGCATTAGGCTAGCATTAGCATGTTAGCTAACAAACTAACCAATTGCCACGTTTAGATTAACAGTCAGCTGGAGGCTTTTTTTCACAAACAGCCATAAATTGAGAGGCATATCAGCCAGAAATGCAAATAGACATTATTAGATAATAAAGGGCTTCAAAACTTACCTGAGCATGCCTGCTTGAGTCACTGACACACGGCAAATTTTCCAGACCAAAAAATAAATAAATTTTTTAAAATTCATTCATTCATTCATTCAACCTTTATTTATACAGGCTAGCCTCGTTGAGTCACGGGGACTCATTTACAAGAGGGACCTGTCTCACTCACACCAAACAACCATCCACTCTCACACTCACACCTAGGGTCAATTTAGAGTCACCAATCAGCCTAACAAGCATGTTTTTTGGTCTGTGGGAGGAAACCGGAGTACCCGGAGGAAACCCACGCATGCACGGGGAGAACATGCAAACTCCACCCAGAAAGGCCTGGACCGGGATTTGAACCGGCAACCTTCTCGCTGAGAGGCAGCAGCTCTACCAGTTGTGCCACCGTGCTGCCCATAAATAAATAAATAAATGCCGGAAACACGCGATCGGTAGGCAGAACTCACGTTAGACATCCTAAGGGCGGTGAAATCTGCGCCCATCATTATCCCATTGTTTTGTAAGGTTGCGGCATCAGTACGCATGCGCCAGTTATAATTAGAGTCTCTCTCCCTCTGCGCCACCTCGGAGGAAAATCATCGGCCCCGCGCTCACACTCAAGACCCGAACCGGCCCAAGTCCAGATAAGTAGAACCGGGCCATACTTGTTCATTTAGACCCGTTTCAGATTAGTGTCGAATGCGGCAAAAGACAAAAGTGCAGTTTTAAAGATTCGGGCACAACACCTGAGAAAAAATAGTCCGGGCAGTTGTTGGGTGGCAACTTTTTACAGTTCCATTTTTTTTTATTCTTTTTTTTTATTTTTAGTTAACCTGAAGGGAAACAGAAATATTCTCGGATGAAAGAAACGCGCACTTTCGGATGTGAAGTTAAATCTCCGGGATGTAGTTGTGTCGGCTGGCGGAGGGGAGCATCTGGACTTGGGGACATGAACTTTGACCTCCTCCGCTCGCCTTCAAGACGCTGAAACATGGGTTGAAGGTCACGTGACGGACTGCGGGGACGTTCAGATAAGAGCGCCCCAAAACAGGAAGTACGTCACGAATCAGAAAACGTTTTTTGAAACAAACAATAACTCATCGTTACTCATAAAATATTTATCCTACACAACTAGAAACATATATGCATACATTTCGAAATATTTTTATTTTATTATTTCATTTTTATTCAAAAAAATTAAATCTACAAATGGTGAAGAGCTGTAGAGGTTCCAGGTGGGCGGCGCCCCTAGCGCCCTCTAGTGGCGGCCACCCCTGACGAAGCGGTGCCAAGGAGTCAGCTGTTTGGACCATGAACCAGTCAAGCGATTCATTCCGACAACGAAACAGTTTGTGTTTCAGACGTCACGTGTCACGTGACTTCTTCTGCACCAAAGCAAGCTCCGAAGCAGTGGTTCGATGTAATTTTACTGCAGGGTTCGAAGCACGTTTTGAAGCTTTTGTTTCATACTACCATCACTAGTTCTCTGCATTAATGGTGCCTTTCCAGACATGCAAACTTCCCATGCCACAAGCGCTCATGCAACCCCATTCCATCAGTGATGCAGGCTTCTGAACAGAGCGTTGATAACAACTTGGGTTATCCTTGTCCTCTCTGGTCCGGATGACATGGCGTCCCAGTGTTCCATAAAGAACTTCAAATCGTGACTCATCTGACCTCAGAACAGTCTTCCATTTTGCCACACTCCATTTTAAATGTCCCCTGGCCCAGTGCAAACATCTGAGCTTGTGGAGCTTGCTTAGAAATGGCTTCCTCTTTGCACTGTAGAGTTTCAGCTGGCAACGGCGGATGGCATGTTGGATTGTGTTCACTGTCAATGCTTTCTGGAAGTATTCCTGAGCCCATTCTGTTATTTCCTTGACAGTGGCATTCCTGTTTGAGGTGCAGTGACGTTTGAGATCACGAGCATCCAGTAGAGTTTTACGGCCTTGACCCTTACGCACGGCGATTGTTCCAGATTCTCTGAATCTTTTGATGATGTTATGCACAGTTGATGAAAACTCAAAAGTCTTTGCTATTTTACGCTGGGTAACACCATTCTGGTATTGTTGCACTATCTTTCTGTGCAACAATGGTGGAATTGGTGATCCTCTTACCATCTTGGCTTCTGAGAGACACTGACACTCTGAGAAGCTCTTTTTATACCCAATCATGTTGTCAATTGACCTAATTAGTGTTAATTGGTCTTCCAGCTGTACACATGAATGATACCATACCATACCAACTTTATTTATAGAGCACTTTATGCACCCAACAGGACCAAAGTGCTGTACACACAATCACAAAATACAATACAATCATAAAATGGAAGGGACTAAAAACAGTACTAAAATAATAAATTATGAATACAATAAAACAAAGCTAAAACATCTCAGATTGTACCAAAAGCCAAAGAAAAAAGATGAGTTTTAAGAAGAGACTTAAAAACAGCAAGTGAAGAGGCCTGTCTTATGTCTAATGGGAGGTCATTCCAGAGCTTAGGAGCTACCACAGAGAAAGCACGGTCCCCTCTAAGCTTGCGCTTTGTCCTCGGTACTCTCAGAAGCAACTGGTCAGCTGACCTGAGCGAACGAGAGGGTGTGTAGTAATGCAGCAGCTCTGACAGGTATGGAGGGGCATGGCCATTTAGAGCTTTAAAAGTAAATAAAAGTATTTTAAAATGAATCCTGTAACGCACCGGCAACCAGTGCAAAGAAGCCAAAACGGGAAATGTGGTCAGATTTTCGTGTACCTGTTAAGAGTCGTGCAGCTGCATTTTGAACCTTCTGAAGCTGGGAAGTACACAGATCACTAATACCAACATAAAGTGAATTACAGTAATCCAGCCGTGTGGTCACAAATGCATGGATAGCTGTTTCGAAGTGCTGTCTAGGAAGGATTGCTTTCACTTTGGCTAGCTGCCTCAAATGAAAAAAGCTGGATTTTACAACTGCTTTAATCTGAGACTCCAGCCTAAGACCAGCGTCTAGCTTGACCCCTAGATTTGTAACAACTGGCCGGACATACTGAGCCAAGGAGCAATCGGACAGAGAGTCTTCAGTCGAACTGCCAAAAATCACCACCTCTGTTTTGTCTTCGTTAAGTTTCAAGAAGTTTAGGGCCATCCAGGCCTTCAAATCTTCCAAACATAGGAACAGAGACCGAAGAGAGGCTGAGTCTGCTTTCTTTAAAGGTACGTAGATCTGTGTGTCATCTGCATAACAATGAAAAGCAATCCCGTATTTCCTAAAAACAGAACCAAGCGGAAGGATGTACAACAAAAATAAAAGAGGGCCCAAAACTGAGCCCTGCGGAACACCACATGAGAGTGGAGCAGAGGAGGACCTATGTCCATCAAGACAGACACAAAAAGTACGCTTGGTCAGATAAGATTTAAACCAATCTAAGGCTATATGACCAATGCCCACCCACTGTTCCAAACGTGTGATTAAAATGTTGTGATCCACTGTGTCAAACGCAGCTGATAGATCCAACAACACCAAAACAACGCAGTCACCAGAATCAGTCGCCAAGAATATATCGTTAAAAACTTTTAAAAGAGCTGACTCTGTGCTATGAAATGATTTAAAACCGGACTGAAAAACCTCTAAAATATTATGATCAATGAGATAGGCCATTAGCTGATTATAAACTACCTTCTCAAGAATGATAACCTCAGCTAGAGCAACAACACCACCAGCCTGATCAAGAAAGGTCATCAGAGACTCTACTTCCTCAGACGGCTGAGACGAGCTGGTCTGAGTAGCCCAGTCCTCACCTCCTTCTACAGGTGTGCAGTGGAGAGCATCCTGTGCTCCAGCATCAACGTGTGGCATGGAGGCTGCACAGCTGCAGAAAGAAAAGCTTTGCAGAGAGTGGTGAAGGCTGCACAGAAGATGTTGGAGTCAGTCAGTGATGTACAGGCATTTTAAGTTTAACAAAATGTAATGCTTTTACTATATTGAACATTTTTTCATTGAGAAAGTATTTTAGAATCAAGTAAAATACTATAAAACATTAGAAACTGTTGATGTTTAATGATAATAATGCTCATTGACAGTAGAGCCCATTTCCATACAAAACTGTACAATACATAAATTAGGTAAAGTTTTTGATTTACTGCTTATAAAACATGAATATAATAATAATAAATAAATTATCATTAAATCTAGAAAAAACTAATTACATGATATTCAGTAATAAAAAGAAAACTGTTAATGTTCCACTCAAAATTGAGGGTGTTGAGATTTGTAGAGTGAGTGAGGTGAAGGTTTTGGGTGTTATCATTGATGACAAACTGACATGGAAACAACACATAAACTCTGTAAGAATAAAAATAGCTAAATCGATTGCAGTACTGTATAAAGTCAGAGACCTATTGAATGATAAAGCTCTGTATTTGTTGTATAACACAATCATTGTTCCACACTTAATCTATTGTATTGATGTTTGGGGGAATGCGTGTAAAACAATCACAAAGCCTATTTTTGTATTACAGAAAAGAGCTGTAAGAATTATCACTAGAAAACATTACCGTCATCCATCAAGTACATTATTTTATCAACTGAAGTTATTGAAGTTCCATGATTTGGTAGACTATAATATTTTATCAGTTATGTATAGGGCTCAAAATAATGCATTACCTTTAAATATCCAAATGCATTTTGTTAAAAGACAAAGTTGTTATAATCTTAAGGGGACAGAGATGTTTGTAAAACCACAATTCAGAACTAGTTTGAAGGGACGTTCTACCTCAATCCAGGGAATTAGATTATGGAATGGCTTGGAGAATGTAGTTAAAAATGCCAAGTCAATGTTTACATTTAAGAAAATGATCAAAACAAATGTGTTAAAAATATATATATGAAATAGCGTAATGTGTATTGTATTAGTTAGAAAATTAGAAAGAGTTAGTCATTTTGTACAGTTGGTTGAAAATTATTATTGTTTAATCTGATTGTTGGAAAAAAGGGGCAGATATACAGTAATAAGATTTATTCTTCTTTCTGCTACCTTTCATTTTTTAAAATATTTTGTACATTATCATTTATGGGATTGTCTTGTATTGTTTCTTTTGTAAAAAAATGAACAAATTTAATAAACATAAACATAAACAATATATCAATGCACCTTTGTTTGCCACCAGGTCAGAAGTTTATGCAGATTTTTTTTATTGGTCTACCTTCACAGCAAAATATGATTTAATCAGCTGGTCATACAAGAGAAGAGGTATTCATATGGCAAACACTTCTGGTGGAAATCAAGGAACGAGAAGGATGTGGGTTGAAGTAGAGTCTGTCTCAAAGCCTTCGTCATGCTACGCTGTAATCTGCAGAAAATCATTGAAAATGGAGGCCTGCGAGGGCAAGGATCGACCTCAAAGTACCTTCCTGTTCCATCACCTCGCACACAGCTGTAAAGTTTTGCGCTAGGAAGTGGAGTTTCATTTTCCTGAGAGTACGTCTGGAACCTTCCGCTTTGACGGTGCATCACATAGTCAAACCGAAGGAGAGCCTGAAGGCCATCTCGACGGGAATTTCTGGCACCGAGTCGTGAAAACACACGTAGAACTCCTGGGGAACTGGCTCCAGCAACATCCGTCTGCATGTGAGATCAAAAGATGTCTTTTAAAATAAAGAAAAGGGAAAGTCCTGCAACATTAGAGATCTGGATCAAAACCGCTTCAGATTCATCGCCCATGATCCTGCTCTAGTTTTAAATTTACTTAACCCGATGCAATCCCCAAGTTACAATCTGTAAAACTTTCAGGGATAAATCCTTATCTCAGGTTCTGATTGTCTTTCCTCCCTTTCTACAACTTGCCTGTTGATCAGCAGCTGCTTCAAACTTCAGAAATTTAAAGTTCAAGTGTGTTTTTCCCCATCAAAACCAACAGAGACGTACCCTATTACCCAGTAAGTCATAGTGGGGGCAGGTTTCTTCTGGTCGGTCCAGTTCTCAGGTTTGCACTGAAACAGAACCCCATGTTCTTTGACTGGACCCAGACCCCAGCCAGCGTTCTGAGGCCTGTCTGCAGCGCGACGGCCCTGCAGGAGACAAGAAGATGATTCAGACACAGTCACGATTCAGTCAACAGATGGAGTGAAGAATGGAAAAATCTCAGTTTGAGGTCCACTTCCTCATCTGCTGGATGAAACCAAGTGTCTGCACATTTTTTAGGATCTCAAGACACCAAAGCTTGTATTTCTACATGTGAAGCATAATAAATACAAACTTCATTATACACCATTATCTCTATAAAGTGCTCATATGTAGTGTAGTGTCTCCATCCCAGCTGCTTCATAAGGTGTATTAAAGTAACAAATGAACTTAAATATGAGAAAAGGAGATTAAAATGTACATGTTTGTACTCATTTTTAGGATCATGAAAGTTGTTCAGAATCAGCTGTATTATTAAGTGTTATGTATGTGATAAAACAATACTGTACATTGTTCAATGGTACTATTTTATGTTCTATGTGGAAGAATACCAAGTGTGATATGGCGCGGAGGAATCTTTGTTTTGACAGTTGGAATCTTTGCTTGACAGTTGTAAAAATGTCTAATAAAGCATGAGACGTTACGTTGGGATTCTGCTGAAATTATTATCGTTAAGAAGAAACTTAAACTGGTGACGAGGATGGGATAAGGATGACAGAGAACGTGAGTAACGGACACTACACGAAATATGTCGGGAGGTGTTGGACAAATGAACATTTATGAAAACAACACGGAGGACTGGACAACTTATGTGGAGCGAGTTGAACAGTACTGTCTGGCTAACAAAGTAGAGGATGAGAGGAAAGTCGCTGTTTTACTCAGCGTAATGGGAGCTAAAACTTATCACTTGCTGCACAGCCTCATCACACCAGCCAAACCAGCAGACAAAAGTTTCAAGGAGATCACAGAGGTTCTCCAACAACATTTCCAACCAAAGCCACTGGTTATAGCCGAACGATTTAGATTTCATAAACGGAATCAGTTAATCAGTCCGTCGGATAGTTGAACCTCGGATTCAGGAGGAGCAGTGTGGTTTTCGTCCTGGTCGTGGAACACTAGACCAGCTCTACACCCTCAACAGGGTCCTGGAGGGTGCGTGGGAGTTTGCCCAACCAGTTTACATGTGCTTTGTAGACTTGGAAAAGGCATTCGACCGCGTCCCTCGGGGGGTTCTGTGGGGGGTACTCCGGGAGTATGGGGTACCAGGCCCATTGATATGGGCTGTTAGGTCCCTGTACGACCGGTGTCAGAGCTTGGTCCGCATTGCCGGCAGTAAGTCAGGCTCGTTTCCGGTGAGAGTTGGACTCCGCCAAGGTTGCCCTTTGTCACCGATTCTGTTTATAACTTTTATGGACAGAATTTCTAGGCGCAGCCAAGGTGTTGAGAGGATCCGTTTTGGTGGCCTTAGAATCGCTTCTCTGTTTTTTGCAGATGATGTGGTCCTATTGGCTTCATCAGCTCGTGATCTACAGCTTTCGCTGGAGCGGTTTGCAGCTGAATGTGATGCGGCCGGGATGAGGATCAGTTCCTCCAAATCCGAGGCCATGGTCTTGAGCCGGAAAAGGGTAGCGTGCCCTCTCCGGGTCGGGGAGGAGGTCCTTACCCAAGTGGAGGAGTTTAAGTATCTCGGGATCTTGTTCACGAATGAGGGAAAACTGGAGCGTGAGATCGATAGGCGGATAGGTGCAGCGTCCGCAGTGAAGCGGGCGCTGTACCGGTCTGTCGTGGTGAAGAGAGAGCTGAGTCAAAAGGCAAAGCTCTCAATTTACCGATCGATCTACGTTCCCACCCTCATCTATGGTCATGAGCTTTGGGTTATGACCGAAAGAACAAGATCTCGGATACAAGCGGCTGAAATGAGTTTTCTCCGCAGGGTGGCTGGACTCTCCCTTAGAGATAGGGTGAGAAGCTCAGTCATCCGGGAGGGACTCGGAGTAGAGCCGCTGCTTCTCCACATCGAGAGGAGCCAGTTGAGGTGGCTCGGGCATCTGGTTAGGATGCCTCCTGGACGCCTCCCTGGTGAGGTGTTCCGGGCATGTCCCACCGGGAGGAGACCCAGAGGAAGACCCAGGATACGCTGGAGGGACTATGTTTCTCGGCTGGCCTGGGAACGCCTTGGGATTCCCCCAGAGGAGCTGCTCCAAGTGGCTGGGGAGAGGGAAGTCTGGGCCTCCCTACTTAGGCTGCTACCCCCGCGACCCGACCCCGGATAAGCGGAAGAAAATGGATGGATGGATGGATGGATGGATGGAATCAGTTAAAAACAGAGTCCACGTCGGAGTACATCGCAGAGCTTCGGCGGCTGTCAGAACACTGTCAGTTCGGGGAGGGGCTGTCAGATGCGCTGAGAGACCGTTTCGTCTGTGGGATGCACAATAAAAGCACACAGAAACGACTTCTCACAGAGGATAATCTGACGTTACATCGTGCATTAGAAATTGCTATATCTATGGAAACTGCAGCAAGAGATGCAGGAGAGCTTCAGGGAAAATTCACAGAGTCGTGCTCCGTCAATAAGATGCGTGCGCAGCCTAATGATAAATCACAGAGCTGTTACAGATGCGGTAAAAAGTCACATGATGCCACTAATTGCTGGTTTAAAGGTCCACCGACATGATTTTTTTACTATTCATAAAATTGCTCAATATATATATATATATTATCATTTAAATATGTTCCTTTATGCAAACAAAATGATAAATCACTTTAATTTTGCTTTAAAAGTGATTTTGAACTTCAAGCCGTGTTTAATCATGGGAAATCTGATTACACCCGAACGCACCATCTGTGATGTCACACCGGGCAGAGCTCTGGGCTTGTCACAGTGCGCAGGTATGAGCAGCTCGACATGAAGGTAAGTCTGATACAGCATCAGACCTAAATTAGATCCTGTTGTTTCTTGTTCCATCACCCAAACTATTTTCTGCTTCCCAAAATGAAGACAAATAGCTCAAATCTTCACATAGATTGATAAATTTGTCTGGTTTTAAATGGTCCGCTATTAAAGAGACCAGAGCCCTCTGCCCAGTGTTACATCACAGATGGTGCGTTCGTGTGTAATTGGATTTCCCATGATTAAACACGGCTTGAAGTTCAAAAGCACTTTTAAAGCAAAATTAAAGTGATTTAGCATTTTGTTTGCAAAAATGAACATATTTAAATGATAAAAGATATATATTTTGAGCAATTTTGTGAAAATTAAAAAATCATGTCAGTGGGTCTTTAAGGATAAAGAATGTCTTCAATGCAATAAAAAGGGACATATACAAAAAATGTGCAGATCAAAACAATATAAAAAATTGTGGAAAAAGAACAAGAAATTACATGCAATAAATGACACAGACTCAAATGACACTGACTCAAATTCTTCTCAGGAGGATTTGGCATGCCTTGAGTTGCACACAATAAAATACAAGGAGAAATATAAAGATGCAATATGGCTCACACCTAAAGTACAAGGAGATGGAACTGGATACTGGGTCAGCCCTCTCACTGATCTCATATGAAGATTACAGAGCCAAGTTTCCAAAAATGACATTAAAACACACCTCAGTGAAACTAAAGACATACACGGGTGAAAGAATAACTCCTTTAGGAAAACTACAAGTGGAAGTGGATTATGAGAAAAAGAAACAAAATCTTGAACTTTATGTTCTGAAAAATGGTGGTGCCCTATTATTTGGACGTGACTGGTTGAAACATATTCAACTTAATTGGAAAGATATAAAGTCCATGACACTGGCACCAGACCTGAGTGCAAGTTCGGTCGAAGAAAGACTGAAAAAGATACCGTACTTGAAGAACATGCTTCGGTGTTCAAAGAAGGAATTTGTCACGGTGGTGCGGTGTGTGGTTGATGAGTCCCGTGGTGCGGACAGGCAGACTTACAGAGACGCGAGTAAAAATCAAAATACTTTATTAAGACTAAATCAAACACTGACGTGGCAGTACAAAATGATAACAGACGCTCTAACTGTGGCTGAGTACTAACACTGAAACATGTAAACGAGATGTACTCACAGACCAGGAGCTGGGGAACGACACACCAGGGTAACAGGGACAATGACCCGACAATGAGACACACATGAACCCTGACTAATATACACAACCTAATTAATGCTGAACACAAACACCTGTGACGCTGAGCAGACAGACCAACAGAGGAACAGACACAGGATGTAAGGAGGGGATGGAGCCAATCCTTACAGTACCCCCCTCAAAGACGCCCCCCGGCGTCCCCAAAAAACACCCCAAAAACACAGGGCGGGCAGAGGGAGGAACCGTAAGGACGGCGGGCATGAGAAAACACAAGGACAGGGGACAAAACACAAGGACAGCAAACCAAAAACCGACAGGAACAGGGCCTGGGACAAAAGCTAAACACAAAAACAAAACTAGAACACTAACGAGCGCCCAAACAACGAGGCCAAGATGTCGACCTCGGGCATGGACCCCTCAGGTGGACGACCGGGAGACTGTCCATTGCGCAGGACCCCCTCCGGTGGACGACCAGGAGGCAGTCCACACTGCAGAGAAACCTCAGGCGGGCGTCCCGGGGGCCATCCATCGAGCAGGAACTTCCATCGAGGACGAGGCCTCAGGACGGTCGAAGACGAGGGTGGGACCCTCCAGGGCCCACCTAAAACAGGAGCCCCCTCATGCGGCGCAGCGGCGCCAAGCGTAGAGACGTCTCTGGGCGTCGAGACATCAGACGTAGAGACCTCGAGCATGGAGACCTCGAGCGTGGAGACCTCGAGCGTGGAGACCTCGAGCGTGGAGACCTCGAGCGTGGAGACCTCGAGCGACCACCCGGAGCAATAAACGCGAGGGGGTATCTCCTGAGACCCCTCCGGAAAGCAGTGAGGGCTCCGGACAATAGTAGACGTGAGGGGATCCCTCCAAGGACCCCTCAAGACAGTAGACGTGAGGGGATCCCTCCAAGGACCCCTCAAGACAGTAGAAGTGAGGGGGTCCCTCCAAGGACCCTTCAAGACAGGATACGTGAGAGGGTCCCTCCAAGGACCCCTCAAGACAGGATACGTTAGGGGGTCTCTCCTGAGACCCCTCTAGACAGCAGTAGACGTGAGGGGGTCTCTCCTGAGACCCCTCTGGACAGCAGTAGACGTGAGGGGGTCTCTCCTGAGACCCCTCTGGACAGCAGTAGACGTGAGGGGGTCTCTCCTGAGACCCCTCTGGACAGCAGTAGACGTGAGGGGGTCTCTCCTGAGACCCCTCTGGACAGCAGTAGACGTGAGGGGGTCTCTCCTGAGACCCCTCTGGACAGCAGTAGACGTGAGGGGGTCTCTCCTGAGACCCCTCTGGACAGCAGTAGACGTGAGGGGGTCTCTCCTGAGACCCCTCTGGACAGCAGTAGACGTGAGGGGGTCTCTCCTGAGACCCCTCTGGACAGCAGTAGACGTGAGGGGGTCTCTCCTGAGACCCCTCTGGACAGCAGTAGACGTGAGGGGGTCCCTCCAAGGACCCCTCAAGACAGGATACGTGAGGGGGTCTCTCCTGAGACCCCTCTGGACAGCAGTAGACGTGAGGGGGTCCCTCCAAGGACCCCTCTGGACAGGATACGTGAGGGGGTCTCTCCTGAGACCCCTCTGGACAGCAGTAGACGTGAGGGGGTCCCTCCAAGGACCCCCTGAGACTGGATACGTGACCCTCCATCGACGTGGAGGCGTCAGCGACGAATGGACCCTCCATCGACGTGGAGGCGTCAGCGACGAATGGACCCTCCATGGATGTGGAGGCGTCTGCGGTGAGTGGACCCTCCATGGATGTGGAGGCGTCTGCGGTGAGTGGACCCTCCATGGATGTGGAGGCGTCTGCGGTGAGTGGACCCTCCATGGATGTGGAGGCGTCTGCGGTGAGTGGACCCTCCATGGATGTGGAGGCGTCTGCGGTGAGTGGACCCTCCATGGATGTGGAGGCGTCTGCGGTGAGTGGACCCTCCATGGATGTGGAGGCGTCTGCGGATGAGTGGACCCTCCATGGATGTGGAGGCGTCAGCGGCGCCGAGACCCTCTGTAGTGGCGGAGGCGTCCGTCGCGCCGAGACCCTCTGTAGTGGCGGAGGCGTCCGTCGCGCCGGGACCCTCTGCAGGTTGTTGGACTGCAGCAGGTTCTGGAGCTGCAGCAGGTTCTGGAGCTGTAGCAGGAACAGGATCCCCTGTGACAGGACCCTCTGTAGGCGATGCTGGTGACACAACGTCCTCTGGTGCCACAGGCAGGACAGCACCCTCTGTAGGTGCCACAGGCAGGACAGCATGCTCTGTAGGTGCCACAGGCAGGACAGCACCCTCTGTAGGTGCCACAGGCAGGACAGCACCCTCTGTAGGTGCCACAGGCAGGACAGCACCCCCTGGCGCTACAGGCAGGACAGCACCCCCTGGTGCTTCAGGCAGAACAGCACCCCCCGGTGCTTCAGGCAGAACAGCACCCCCCGGTGCTTCAGGCAGAACAGCACCCCCCGGTGCTTCAGGCACAACAGCACCCCCGGTGCTTCAGGCAGAACAGCACCCCCTGGTGCTTCAGGCAGAACAGCACCCTCTGTAGGTGGTTTCTTTGTAGGTGCCACAGCGCCCTCCATCTTGGCTTTACTCTCCTCCTGCCCCATCTTAGCCAAAGTCAGGATCTGAATGAAACCTGGGTCAATTACAGAACAGGGACTGTTAACAATGATGTCTACAATAATGGAGTATGTCTTATATTTGTAACAAGGGTCCGGTTTATTGACAGCAGCATGAAACAGTCTTTTTATCTGCTGGAACATGTGAATGGCCTCCTCGGATCTCCGTCCCACAGCGACCCCTGTGGTCGAGGTGGGATCTCCTTCAGAGTGTCCTGCAGGCTCTTCCTGTGTGAGTCCTGCATGAGTAGCGACCCCTGTGGTCGAAGTGTGAACAGGCTGCTCCCTTCGTGAAGGAGTCCTGTCGTGAGACTGCTTTCTTTCAGCTGTGTGGGCTGTGTCAGCAGTGTGGCGTGCAGGAGTCTCCGTGACTCCTGCAGACATGGTGTGAGGGAACACATACCCCCCCTCCAAAGAACGTCTCCCCCGAGACGTCACAGTGCATGGACGTGGGTACCCCTCCCCCTTTGAAACGCCCGCCGGCTCTACAGACAGCGTGGGAGAATTACGGGGGAGAGCAGGCTGAAAACCGGAAATGCGCGGCCTCGCCGGTCGCCGCCTCCTCCTGCGGCCTCGTGTCTCTGGAACTGGAAACGGCAGGAGTCTTTCCGGGTCTGGGTCCGAATCCGAACCGTCGTCGGACACATCCCACAACGAGATGGCTCGTGCAGGAGCGAAGGTGAACCGGTCGGAGCAGCCGCCCCGACGCTCCCTCGCTTGCTCTGCTATCAGCATGGGAGATGGAAGCTGCTCCAGCTCGGGCCTGTAGCTTCTCCAGGCGGGTTCGGTCCGAAACCCGCCAACTCTGATGGCTGCAGCTTCCCTCCGAGCAGACATCTTCAGCCTCTAGGTAAGTCTAAACTACCTGTCCGCGGGACTCAAAATGGTCGGGTCATTCTGTCACGGTGGTGCGGTGTGTGGTTGATGAGTCCCGTGGTGCAGACAGGCAGACTTACAGAGACGCGAGTAAAAATCAAAATACTTTATTAAGACTAAATCAAACACTGACGTGGCAGTACAAAATGATAACAGACGCTCTAACTGTGGCTGAGTACTAACACTGAAACATGTAAACGAGATGTACTCACAGACCAGGAGCTGGGGAACGACACACCAGGGTAACAGGGACAATGACCCAACAATGAGACACACATGAACCCTGACTAATATACACAACCTAATTAATGCTGAACACAAACACCTGTGACGCTGAGCAGACAGACCAACAGAGGAACAGACACAGGATGTAAGGAGGGGATGGAGCCAATCCTTACAGAATTGGCACTTTAAAAAATATTAAAGCACAGATCATATTGGAAGGCGACGCAAAACCCAGGTTTCACAAAGCACATCCTGTACCATATGCTGTAAGGCCCAAGGTCGAAGCAGAGCTTCAATGCTTAGAAGTCAAGTCAAATTTATTTATATAGCACAGTTAGAACAGATAAACTGTTATCAAGGTGCTTCACACACACACACAACATAAAAGAGGCTCAAAAATTTACAGAACAGTATCACACATCAATACAATAGTAACAATTCTGATATTAACAGCAGTAAAGTATAATAAAAATGTATAAGAACAATATTAAAATGAAAACAGTAAAAATATATACACTACGTCAGCTCACACAGTATGAAACACCAGAGAGAACAGATGGGTTTTTAGCAGGGATTTGAACAAGTGAAGGGAGGAGGCCTGTCTAATGTTGAGGGGCAGGTTGTTCCAGAGTTTGGGGCCGGTGACTGAAAACGCCCGATCTCCTCGGAGCTTCAGATGTGTTTTTGGAACCACCAAGAGCATCTGATCAGATGATCTCAGGGCCCGCGGTGGAACATATGGTTCCAGCAGCTCAGAGAGGTAGAGGGGAGCGAGGCCATTCAGGCATTTGTAGGTCAACAACAGGATTTTAAAGTCGACTCTAGTTCGCACGGGGAGCCAGTGCAGTGAGGAGAGAACAGGTGTAATGTGTAGAAGCACAAGGAATACTCACCAAAGTGGAATGGTCAGACTGGGCTACACCAATAGTGCCAGTAAGCAAGAAAACAGGTGACAATGTGAGAATCTGCTGTGATTTTAAGGTTTCAGTGAACCCAGTACTCCACGTAGATCAGTACCCACTTCTGCGGATTGAAGACACATTCACAACAGTGGCAGGTGGCAAACACTTCTCAAAAATCGACCTTGCCCAAGCGTATCTCCAGATGGAAGTAGAAGAGACATCCAAGAAATATTTAGTGATAAATACTCACAAAGGCCTATTCCGATATAATCGACTGGTATTTGTTATTGCCAGTGCTCCAGCAGTGTGGCAACGTGCCATGGATCAGGTTCTGCAGGGTATTCCAGGAACACAATGTTTTCTGGATGACATCATCGTCACAGGTGTCGATGAAGAAAACCATTTAACTATTCTAGCAGAAGTCCTGGCCAGGCTAGAAAAATATGGACTGGCAAACAAACAAAAATGTGAGTTCTTCAAAGATTCCATCGAGTATTGTGGACATCAGATCGACAGGCGTGGACTCCACAAAACCAAAGACAAAGTCGAAGCAGTCTTGAAGGCACCAAAGCTAGGAATGTCAGTGAGTTACGCTCATTCTTGGGTTTAATTAATTATTATCACAAGTTTCTACCAAACCTGTCAACAATTCTGCACCCACTACACAAACTGCTGTAGCAAAACGTCACGTGGACTTGGACAAAAGAATAAGAAGAGGCATTTAACAGTGTTAAGCAACTCATTACATCAGAGGAGGTGCTAACACACTTTGACTCAAACCTTCCCCTCCGCCTGGCATGTGATGCCTCTCCATAAGGCATCGGTGCAGTACTATCTCACAAAATGCCTGATGGATTGGAACGACCCATCGCTTTTGCTTCAAGGTCCCTAAATGCAGCCGAACGTAATTATGCGCAAATAGACAGAGAAGCGTTAAGTCTGGTGTGGGGTGTGAAGAAGTTCAATCAATATTTATATGGAAGACACTTCACCCTGATCACAGACCACCAACCCCTGGTGTCCATTTTTAACCCTCAGAAGGGTGTTCCAACCATGGCGCTTTGTTCCTGGGCTCACACACCTACAACATTGAATTTAAAGGTACCAAACTACATGGAAACGCAGATGGACTTTCACGTCTTCCAGAAACGCAAACCACTGACAAAACTACGGATCCGGCAACGGTGTTTCACATTGCACAAATGGAACCTCTGCCTGTAACAAGTGCTCAGATAAAAAGATAAACAAGTCGAGACACGATCTTGTCAAAAGTATATGATTTTACTGTGAATGGATGGCTATGCTCCAGTGACACTCAGTTCTCAGCCTACTCCAACCGCAAAGACCAATTATCAGTTTGTCAAGGATGTGTCATGTGGGGAAACTGTGTCATAGTACCACCCCTACTAAGAAGAAGGGTACTGAATTCACTTCATGATAGACATTTGGGTGTGGTCAAGATGAAAAATCTAGCTAGGAGCTATGTTTGGTGGCCAGGCATGGACTGTGAAATAGAGAATATGGCTAAATCCTGCACTGGTTGCCAGCAGACACTGCGCCAGCCCCAACCAGCACCTGTACACACGTGGGAGTGGCCATCTACTCCCTGGCAACGCATCCATATAGACTATGCAGGTCCATTTATGGACCAAATGTTTCTGATTGTGGTTGATGCTCATTCAAAGTGCCCAGAATTTTTTTTACTGTAAAGCATGCAACAACAGCTAACACAATCAACATCCTCAGGTCACTGTTTGCCCGCATAGGCCTGCCTCAACAGCTTGTCAGTGACAATGGCCATCAGTTCACTGGAGAGGAGTTCCAGTGTTTCCTAAAGAACAACGGTGTACAACATATCACTTCAGCTCCTTATCACCCTGCCACGAATGGACAAGCTGAAAGGTTCATCCAATCATTCAAGAGGTCCATGAAAGCCAGCCGGACAGAGGGGAGACCTCTACAATTGAAAATCGACAATTTCTTATTGGCTTACAGAAACACCATTCATGCAACAACTGGACAAACACCTGCAATGCTCTTCATGGGACGAAATTTAAGATCTCGTTTAGATCTGTTGAAACCAGACATTCGCAAGAATGTTGAGGACAAATAGTCTCTTTTGATGGAAACAAGAAGAAACAAAATCCGATCTTTTGACATTGGACAAAACGTTCTCACAAGAGACTATAGATGCCCAAGTCAGAAATGGCAGTCTGGCACAATCCTGTCACAGACAGGACCTCTTTCATACAACATAAACGTTGGAGACAACTTAGTTTGGCGCAGACATGTTGATCAGATCCTAGATGTGGACACCCCAAAAACTCAAGAACAACCCGAGGACAAAACTCAAGAACAACCCAAGGACACATCTGCATCTCAAGACTCAGAAGAGTTTAATTTTGCTACATCCTCTGGGGTGCAGGGCTCGTGTGAAACCATCAGTGTACCAACAGCCGAACCTTCCACTTCCACACAGAGCACCATGGACTCTGGCCAAACTTATAGACGTTACCCTGAGAGATATCGCAGAGCACCTCAGAGACTGAATTTGTAGATTTTTTTTATCATATCCATTTATGAAGAAGCGGTTTAAATGTTAAGAGTAAATAATTTGCTTGTGTTACAAATATCTGAGTAGAGGTTGTTCCTTAAATAATTTGCTTTGTGTTGCAAATATCTGGTTAGAGGTTTGTTCCTATTGAGCAAAAATTTGGGTTCGTCAAAGCTGGATGGAAGGAACTGTTATGTATGTGATAAAACAATACATTGTTCATTGGTACTATTTTATGTTCTATGTGGAAGAATACCAAGTGTGATATGGCGCGGAGGAATACCCTGATACATGCTCAATAATCCAGGTAGAAAAATCTAAAAAAGCTAAGTCTGGTCCTCTGGACATTCAAAAAACACAACAAAACAAATTTTTTTTTGTAGAAACGTTTCGTTTAGGCATGGAGGAATCTTTGTTTTGACAGTTGAAATCTTTGCTTGACAGTTGTAAAAATGTCTAATAAAGTATGAGACGTTACGTTGGGATTCTGCTGGAATTATTATCGTTAAGTTCAGAGTCAGAGTCAGAGTCAGAGAGTCTTTATTGTCATTTGCACCGCATGTGGTACATGAGATGAAAACGAGATTATGTACACGAGGTCCCAGTTACATCCAACAACAAATGAAAGAGAAAAACAGTAATAACATCGAGAACTAACTAAGAAAAACATCAACTAGTAATACACTAAGCCTAATATAGTGGGAATAAACAGCAGCACGAACATGAGTTTGTATGAGCAGATGGTCACAGATGGTCACAGATGAACACAGCAACAAGAAAACAGATCAGCATCACCATGATGTGATATTTTGCAGTGTTTATTTTAATTTTATTTTTATTTATTCATGAGTCTAACAGCCTAAGAAGAAGAAGAAGAAGAAACTTAACACTAAGGTTATTAGAGATGGGATGTGCGGCTCCTTAAAGGTAACTGGATCCTGACGATCTGTTCGCTTCATAGAGCGGATCAATTCTAAACAGTAGTGACATCATCACGTACGGCTATATGTGATGATATATGTCGTCGGGGCCAGCCCTGATCAAAATACATGGTACGGCCGTACCATGTACAGTACTGTATTTTGTAAATCGGGACTACCACCCCACTCCCACGGTGAGCTGCTGCACTTCTCCCCTTGGCCTGTTTTCCTTCGTCTCAGTGAAAAAGTGAGGGATGAGCATTTGTCTCTGCGGTTGAGGAGGAAAACAAAGAAATTACGAGGGAAATATAGAATAAAACTAGGAACGGCTCTAAATCTGTAACTTATTGGTTGTTGCAAAAAGACATTCAAATGATTGGATCGCTCGCAAACGCTCGCAAACGTCCCATCTAAATTTTATACTGTATACTCTTTAGTTTTAAGAGTAACATAATTTTTTTACAACCCTAATAATCCTAAATTCTCTCATCAGATTGACCATTTATGACCAACCCAGAATTTTTGAGGCCAATATCAATATTGATGTACCATGATTAAATAAGTAAAGAAGGCTAGCACCTATTAGTATCCGGCTCAAAGGACCAAAACGTTGGATAAAAATATCCTCTATTTATAGTTATTATTATTTATCCTCTATATATAGTTAAATAAGACCCACACTTGATGGCAGGAGAAAAGTTTTTTAACTCAGTTTACTTGCAAGGGCAAAGTTCACTACAGGCTTACACAGATGTTTCATTGGAGCCCTGGTCACGAAGATCTGCACCAGACAGTATGCAAGAAGTGTTTTATAATGCTTATCAGCTACTACAGGTCATGACGGCCTCATTCAGAATCCTAGTGACATCAACTTGGAGTACCAACACATTACAAGTTAAATGAGGTAAACCCACATAATCCAACATGCAATGTAAAGCTGAAGAGCAGAGAGAGAGCCAAAAAAGACAAGGGGTTAAAGAAGATAAAGATCTTGTCTCTCTTTTTTTTTTCTCAAAAATTAAAAACCTTTATTAAAACGCACAAAATTAAGACATCTCAATTCACACCATTTGTCAAGGGTGGTCCCACTAACGGGGTGAACGGATCCGGTATGAGGGGCTCAGAGCCTTCAGGGCAGCCACAGGTTTCTTCAGCTCCTTCATCACCTGCAGACCAAGAGCCTTAATGGGCCGGATGCTGGCCCGGGACCCATCAGGACCTGGACTGTGGAGAGTCTCTGGGTCCTGGGCTCCAGCATCGGTGGCTGTCACCTTCACGGGTTGCTCCGGTGGAAAAAGGACTCCTGCCTTTTCGTGCATGGACTCGAGGCCAAAACGGCTCTAAAGCCATGAGGCGTGGTCACCTTCGGCATGTGCGCCGGAGACGTAGCCGCTTGCATCGTGGCGTCCGCGTCGGCGCGGCACAGACGGCCCAGCCGCGGTGTGGGCGCGCAAAGCACACATGGAGAGGTCACCACGAGGCCCGTCGGGGTCACCGGTGGGCTGGCGTCCGTGGAGTCAGAGTCCGAGAGGAGTCTGGTCCGGTCCGTGGAGCACCTGCGGAGCCGCGGAGAGGTCAGGAAGCGACTGCGTGAAGGAACGAGGAAGCTGGGGATCCTCTCTGGAGTCAGAGCCAAGCTCTGCAGGGACAGTCCGGTTTTAACCGCAGACATTGTGTCTTAATTAACCTTAATGTTCAGGTTTCACTCCCGTGGATCAAGTCTCTGAAGCTTCACTAAAAGCAACAACTTGAGTTCTGCAGCTGAGTGAAGGAGCTTCTCAGACCAGTAAAGATCTTGTCTCTAACAGGAAACTCATTAAACCAGAAGTTTTTTTTTTTATGGTTACGTTTTTTTTTATAATTGAATAAAAAAAAGAACATAAACAATATAACAAGGCATACAATACATAAAAACAATAACATTTGAAAAGACAATTAAACTAAGCAGAGAATTATTAATAAAATTCTAAACAACAGCATAAAAAAAGAACAATTTGAGAAACATAGCACAAAATTAAATTGCATGTGCAAGAGGAATTTCAAGTTTTATGATAAGCTATTAATATATTTGTATAAGGACTGTGCTTTTGGGAGTTTGCAGCGTTTAAGTACATCCTTAAATATATTTATTTCATTTAAAAAATGCGAAATAAGGGAGAAATTTTCAAGAAACGACTTTTGTGAATAAAAAAATTATCATTAAACCAGAAGTCTGTCGTAACGGTGGCACTTGAAGATCTTGGTGTTCTAGGAAATGACAATCGTTTTAAAACATTTGAGAATCACTGCTGAATTTTTTTTACATTTAATTACTGCTATTTCAATCTTCGAGTTCCTTGAAGTGTACTTTAAAAAGATCAAATCTAAACTTTTTCACCATTATCTGGAATGCTTAAAACCCGTTGATGTGATGCAAATCTGCACAGCTTGGAGATTTCTTCATCAACAAAGAAACTGACAACTTTCTAACTATTTTAAACAAAATATGAGTGAGATGTAAAGAGTCAAAACTGCATCCACTTCAGCTCCTGAAGCCATAAAACGTGTGAGGAAGTGATTCCACGTTTTGCTTTTTGATATAACCTCATTCTTAGCCTGGCCCTCGCCTTCCTGCACAGCTCCGCTCAATTCTCATTTCCCTTCACTGCTCAGTCTGGGACTTCTCCCATAGCCTCCTGAGACCTGGCGCATAAATTTTGTCCTTTATAGTGGACATAAGGTTCACCTTAACCTTCTGTTCATTTTTTGAGTTACACTATCAAGCCCTCATGTACTCTTTAGAGGACATCCTAGGCTTTCCAGGGATATCTCATGTGAAAGGTTTGCATGCTGGAAAGCCCCTTTTTTTTCCAAATGAAAATGGCCGGTATACAAGCAACAACATTTTATGGAAAGAGGAGAGGTAAATCAAGTATTTAACATCTTTTGTATTTTTGTCATGATATTTATGGATATTCTTGTTAATTAGTGTACTAGTAACAATATTTTGACTGATGAAAACAATTTAATAATTACTCTTTTGAAGTACCAGCCCTTTTACAAATGTCAATTGTAGTGGACACCAGGATCTTTTCAGTGTATTTAATGACTCCGTATTGATGTAGGAGAAAGAAGTGAAGCAGAAAGGATTCTATGCAAGATAGTAGAGGAAGATTCTGATTTGGAACTGTCAGATGAAGAAAAGGATGAGGATGAGAATCAGCCTGTGATAGGGGAAGAGAATGAAGAAGGAGAAAAAGAAGATTCAGGAGAATCTGATGAAGGGACAGACTCAGAACCCGAGAGAGTGCAGGAAAGTTGCCGTACTATGTGGGCCAGGACTAACTTGTACGTTTTCCCAATTTATTTGGGTATGCAGGTTTGGATGGTGTGCAAAGTTCCTGGCTCCAGGTGGGGAGGGGGCTACAGCTGTGGTTTTACCCAGGGACGGATCACCGAAGGCGGGCGGGGTTGGCATCAACGGTCCCTCCGGGTTCCTGAGGGGCGTCGGAGGAGCACGTGTCCAGGAGAGGAGCACCGAAGCTGGGCAAGTTTCGTCCAGGATCTCCGGTGCGCGTGGATCATCCTTACCCAGGCCTCAGTGTTCCCTCCTTGGGTGTAGGACCACCAACTCGCCCCGGTGCACGTGGATCAGCGGTAGCCAGGCCTAAGTGCCCCCTCCTAGGGTGTAGAACCACCGACTCGCCCCGGTGCAGGTGGATCATCTTTTCCCAGGCCTCAGTGCCCCCTCCCTGGCTGTAGGACCACCGACTCGCCCCGGTGCGTGCGGTTCCTCTTTACCCAGGCCTCAGTGCCCCCTCCCTGGGTGTAGGACCACTGACTCACCCGGTACACGTGGATCAGCCGTAACCAGGCCTAAGTGCCCCCTCCCTGGGTGTAAAACCCCCAACTCACCCCGGTACGCACGGTTCCTCTTTACCCAGGCCTCAGTGCCCCCTCCCTGGGTGTAGGACCACCGACTCTCCCCGGTACATGTGGATCAGCCGTAGCCAGGCCTAAGTGCCCTCTCCCTGGGTGTAGGACCACTGACTCGCCCCGGTACATGTGGATCAGCCGTAGCCAGGCCTCAGTGCCCCCTCCCTGGGTGTAGGACCACCGACTCGCCCCGGTACATGTGGATCAGCCGTAGCCAGGCCTAAGTGCCCCCTCCCTGGGAGTAGGATCACCGAATTGCCCCGGTACACGTGGATCAGCCGTAGCCAGGCCTTAGTGCCCCCTCCCTGGGTGTAGGACCACCGACTCGCCCCGGTGCAGGTGGATAATCTTTACCCAGGCCTCAGTTCCCCCTCCCTGGGTGTAGGACCACCGACTCACCCGGTGCACACGGTTCCTCTTTACTCAGGCCTCAGTGCCCCCTCCCTGGGTGAAGGCTCATGGAACCCCCGGGGTGTGCGCGGTTCCTCTTTACCCAGGCCTTAGTGCCTCCTCTCTGGGTGAAGGCTCAGGGAACCCCCGGGGTGCACAAAGTTCCTCTTTACACAGGCCTCAGTGCCCCCTCCCTGGGTATAGGACCACCGACTCCCCCCGGTACACGCGGTTCCTATTTTCCCAGGCCTCAGTGCCCCCTCCCTGCGTGAAGGCTCGGGAACCCCCGGGGTGTGCGCGGTTCCTCTTTACCCAGGCCTCAGTGCCCCCTCCCTGGGTGCAGGACCACCGACTCCCCCTTGGTGCACGTGGATTATCCTTACCCCGGCTGTGTGCTCCCTCGTGGAGCAAATACAGTAATCCACGTGCACCAAGTAATTTTATACATAAACCGTCCTATTGTCCACTAGAATGGACATGCTGTAAAATTTAAATAAATAAAAATGTAAAAAAAAAAAAATTGTAAGGTGTTCTTTTGGGCCTAAATAGATAGGAAATCACATATAAAAAGAAAATGGAGGACATTTTTTTTCTTCGGTACTCAGGAGGATAGACAACGATTTCTCCGGCTGATTTTTGACCGGACCAATCAGAGAACAGAAGGGGCGGAGTTTTTGGCCCCTAACCCCCGCCCCCACCAGTCCCAGCGCGCAGCCAGCGAGCATTTGCATGTTCTCATTCAAAGCGATGCAAAGCGATGCAGGACTGTTTTATATGTGACACAAATGTATTAATTTCCCCTTCTTAATCCCTTATCTGGAGTTTTCTTTTGTTTTTTTGGCCAAAAGTCAAGTGATCGCTCCCTCCTCCTCCTCCTCCTCTCCCTCCGCTGATGAGGAAATGCCTCAGGTTGTCACGAGAGAATTAAAATAGGGTTTTACGTTGCTGCCCGAGTCCCATCAGATTTTCTGGTCTTCTGGTGTGCTGGACCAGCGATCCATGGTTTTATTTTATTTTTTTAGAACGTTTTAATAACATATAAACACAGAATATGCAGCGGCAGGCTGCAGCGAGAGAAAATTCAGCAGGAGGCGGAGCAGATGTCAAGTTCAACAGACCACGGGGGAGCTCTGAGGGGGAGGGAGCAGAATGCTTTTCCCTGTTCAAAATTTTTCTAAGATCCAATGGTTTTGTTCCTCAGCAGAGGCCACGCCTCCAGCAAGAATCGGTTCTCTATGGAGAAAGTCCAGACCCTAGTACGAAGCGAAGTGAAGGACAAGGGTCTGGTTTTAACCAGGCTACCTCATTCTAGCTGTGTGACTAAAGCTGAAACTTTCACTGGGACGTGGTTAGACGGTCTCACCCTGGCTGGCAGACTCTGCTGGAAGGCGGCTCGTATGGAGAGGCAGCAGTGGTGGAAGTTGCGGATGAGCTGCGGGTGGATGGAGCCGCTGAGCTGAGCCACTTCTCTGTGAGTCGGAGCGATGAAGATCCCCTGCACCGTTTCCATCAGCACAAAGTGAAACAAGGTGTTTTCTGCACCTGACGTCAATCTGCCACAGAGAAAAATATTTTATTCTGCTCGTAACTTTAAAAGAACCCGACTGTTCTGTTACGTACTTCAAGTTGTTGTACATCTCCTCCGTTTCCCTCTCTGTCAGGGTCTTCTTAAGGGTCCCCAGATAGAACGGGTTTGGGTGTTTCATCCTGGGTGTCTGGAAACAGTTGTATTAAAATAAAACAAAACTGCCAGCAGGACACGAACCTGGCTTTAAAGCAACTTTGAAAACACTGACATGTGATTTCATGTATGCATTATTGCTTTCAGATATTAGTCAACACTTTATTTGTTGTCTTATTCCTTCTAAGATTTAGTATTATGAATATTGTTAGAATTAGATGGTTAGAAGATTCATCAAATAATGTCACAGCAGAGGTAAATATTTCTGAAAAACAGTCGGTTAGTACATTACAGAGTATTATTAATAACTCATCCCTGATTTAATTACTTTATTTGTATATGATTGTATGCACATATGATTGTGCAGCTACCAATTCAGGCTGTCACAGTGTAAAGTTTGCAGATGATAGTTTTACTATTTTATGCTTATGTCTATTATTATATGTTTCAGTGTTTCAATGTTTAGATGTTTACTGTTGCACCGAGGGACTGAGAGAAACGCAATTTCGGTCCTGTGTATGTCCTGTATAGTACATATTGCAGATCTGACAATAAAGTTGACTTTGACTTTGACTTTGATACAGCTGTGGTGGGATGCATCACAAACAATGATGAGTCCAGCTACAGGCAGGAGGTGGAACACCTGGAGAGCTGGTGCAAAGAGAATAACCTTCACATCAATGTGAAGAAGACAAAGGAGATGATCGTGGACTTCAGAAGGAACAAACACACTCACACCACTGAACATAAGAGGATCTGTGGTGGAAGTGGTCTCCAGCTACAAATACTTGGGTGTAGACATGAACGATAACCTCAGCTGGAGCAACAACACCACCAGCCTGATCAAGAAAGGTCATCAGAGACTCTACTTCCTCAAGCGGCTGAGACGAGCTGGACTGGGAAGCTCAGTCCTCACCTCCTTCTACAGGTGTGCAGTGGAGAGCATCCTGTGCTCCAGCATCAACGTGTGGCATGGAGGCTGCACAGCTGCAGAAAGAAAAGCTTTGCAGAGAGTGGTGAAGGCTGCACAGAAATCTGTTGGAGTCAGTCTCCCCACCATCACAGACATCTACACCTCTAGATGCAGGAAGAGGGCCACCTGCATCATGAAGGACCCCACTCACCTAGCACACACACTTTTTGCCCCGCTACGTTCAGGAAGGAGGATAAGGAGCATTACGTGTAGAACCACTAGACTGAGGAACAGCTTCTACCCTGAATCTGTTAGACTCATGAGTCTCTAACCAGAATAGTCACTGTGAAAAAAATCACATCATGTTGCTGCTGATCTGTTTCATGTTGCTGCTGATCAGAGGCGGCTCCAGGGGGGAGCTAGGGTGTGCTATAGCCCCCCCTGGAAAAGTCACAGCACCCCCTTAGCACCCCCAAGAAAATATCAGATTATTTTATTTTTCATCTGAATTAATATTCTTTAACATGTGGTTGTTGTGATATTTTCCTCGCAAAACACAACTAATTAAAAAAAAAATCAGTGATTATATCGAGTAAAAAACAAACAAACAAAAAAACAATCTGATCCACTAGCTGAAGCCCACAAAGATGAGTGATGCTCTCAACACTGACCCAGTAAGGAGCAGAAACTGGTGACATGATGCCTCTGGTTTTGCCCTTTTTAGCTAATACAACTTGATAAATAATTTCCTGGCTTGCAGTGATAATAAATGACGTATCTGGTCACATTAAATAACTACTTTTAACCAAAATCCAAAATAAACTTTATGAAAATAGCCTCACTGCATCTAAATTCATGCGCGTATAAAACTGAAATAATTCCTGCTCAAAGAGTTAATTTAGCCTTAGACAAGAGAATTAAGCCTTGACTGATTTATTATTATTGCTTGTTTATTATTGTTGTTGATTTTTAGTTTGATTATTTTTGTAATAAAACTTAAAAGACAACTTTCTTCGGATGATTATTCATTTGTTCTGGTATAGAACTCCCTGTAATAACATATTCACCCTTTACTAATCAGAATCAGTCACTGAAGTACTTTTACTTTTTTTTAAAGCTTAGTGTGTTTGTGTATTACAGTTAGAAAAATTAAGTAGCGTTTTTCATTTTGTGATGTAGTTTGTGTATTACAGTTAGAAAAATTAAGTAGAATTATTCATTTTGTGATGTAATTTGTGTATTACAGTTAGAAAAATTAAATAGAATTATTCATTTTGTGATGTAGTTTGTGTATTACAGTTAGAAAAATTATCTACCTTGTGGTGTTTTGCTAGTTTTGATACTTTGCATTTCACTTTCTATTTCTCTCCTACGTTTTTTTTTTCCTTCTTTTTTTTTCTGTTGTTTGTTGTTTAAGGAAATTCTACCATTGCTGTTCATCATTCTTTAGTTTGTAGCAGGTCGCTTTTGTAAATGAGCCCTCGAGGCTCAATGAGATTTACCTGACTAAATAAAGGTTGAATGAATGAAAAGTAGAATTATTCATTTTCTGATGTAGTTTGTGTATTACAGTTAAAATGATGTACTGTAGTTTGTGTATTACAGTTAGAAAAATTAAGTAGAATTATTCATTTTGTGATGTAGTTTGTGTATTACAGTTAGTAAAATTAAGTAGAATTATTCATTTTGTGATGTAGTTTGAAGGTTATCATTGGTTGAACAAACTGTGAAATAAGGGGCAGATATAATAAGATTTCATCTTCTTTCTGCTCCTTTCAATTTATCCTACTTGTATTCTTGGATCTGATGAAACTGTCTTGTATTGTTCTTTAAAAATGAATGAATAAACATCAAATCAAGTACTTTGTAGAATATATTGATTAAGTTGTTGGTCAGTATGACCAGTGGGTGCCAAACTTTAATGAATGAAAAATAAATAAAACAAATGTAGTGGGGCTGAGATGGAAAAGGTGGCATCCTTCTTCCTCCATCTCACCCTTCGTTATAGCTACAAGCTTCTACCCTGAGGTTGTTAGACCCATGAACCCCTAGTCTGAATTATCACTGTGAAAACAAATCACTGTAATACCATTTGGTTATGTGCTGATGATCTCATGCTGCTGATCTATTTCATGTTGCTGTGTTCACTTGTCCTCATCTGCTCACACAGACTCATGTTCGTGCTGCTGTTGTTTGGCGCATTGTTTCGTACTAGTAGTGCTTAGTGTATTTTTAGTTTAGTGTACTGTATTTCGAGAGGAGCCAGTTGAGGTGGCTCGGGCATCTGGTTAGGATGCCTCCTGGACGCCTCCCTGGTGAGGTGTTCCGGGCATGTCCCATCGGGAGGAGACCCAGGACGCGCTGGAGGGACTATGTTTCTCGGCTGGCCTGGGAACGCCTTGGGATTCCCCCGGAGGAGCTGCTCCAAGTGGCTGGGGAGAGGGAAGTCTGGGCCTCCCTACTTAGGCTGCTACCCCCGCGACCCGACCCCGGATAAGCGGAAGAAGATGGATGGATGGATGGATGTACTGTATTTCTTATTTCATGTCTCGGATCTTTTTTTACTGTTTTTCTTTACAATTTGTATTTTTGTTGGATGTAACTGGGACACTGTCTATAGTTTCGTTCCACCTTATGTACCACATGTGATGTGAATGACACATATTGACCTTGAGAACTGAAAGAACAAATGATCCTTCATAGCATCCTCAGTAAAATGCGTAGCCCCCCCCCCTTAGCACCTGCAGAAAAATATCTCTGGAGCCGCCACTGCTGCTGATCTGTTTCATGTTGCTGCTGATCTGTTTCATGTTGCTGCTGATCTGTTTCATGTTGCTGCTGATCTGTTTCATGTTGCTGCTGATCTGTTTCATGTTGCTGCTGATCTGTTTCATGTTGCTGCTGATCTGTTTCATGTTGCTGCTGATCTGTTTCATGTTGCTGCTGATCTGTTTCATGTTGCTGCTGATCTGTTTCATGTTGCTGCTGATCTGTTTCATGTTGCTGCTGATCTGTTTCATGTTGCTGCTGATCTGTTTCATGTTGCTGCTGATCTGTTTCATGTTGCTGCTGATCTGTTTCATGTTGCTGCTGATCTGTTTCATGTTGCTGCTGATCTGTTTCATGTTGCTGCTGATCTGTTTCATGTTGCTGCTGATCTGTTTCATGTTGCTGCTGATCTGTTTCATGTTGCTGCTGATCTGTTTCATGTTGCTGCTGATCTGTTTCATGTTGCTGCTGATCTGTTTCATGTTGCTGCTGATCTGTTTCATGTTGCTGCTGATCTGTTTCATGTTGCTGCTGATCTGTTTCATGTTGCTGCTGATCTGTTTCATGTTGCTGCTGATCTGTTTCATGTTGCTGCTGATCTGTTTCATGTTGCTGCTGATCTGTTTCATGTTGCTGCTGATCTGTTTCATGTTGCTGCTGATCTGTTTCATGTTGCTGCTGATCTGTTTCATGTTGCTGCTGATCTGTTTCATGTTGCTGCTGATCTGTTTCATGTTGCTGTGTTCATTCGTACTCATCTGCTCACACCGACTCATGTTTGTGCTGCTGTTTGGCGTATTGTTTTTTATGCTACTAGTGTTTAGTTGATGTTTCTTAGTTCATGTCTCATTGCTGTTTTTCTTTTACATTTTATTGTTGGCATGTTAGTGAGACCTGTGTACATAATTTCATTCCACCACATGTACCACATGGGGTGCGAATGACAAAGAACTTTGAATCCTTCTTCTCAAGGAGTCTGACTTTATTATAATCTCTTAAAGTGGTTTTGAACAACAACAAAAAAGAATTATTCAGGCTTTCAGAATAAAAGTGTACAGTATATACTGTATTTTTGTTATGTTCTTGTTTTTTATTGACATTGGCAGCTTTTTCACTTACTCGCTATCCAAGTCTTGATGACGATTAAAACAACAAAATGTGCAGTTTGTGCCTAAAAATGGGAAAAGGACAAGACTTGTTCAACACTGTACATATGTTTAATGTGAGATGGGCTAAAGCTGTACCTTATAGAGGCCTCCGCTGCCTCCACTTCCATCAGAGCCCAGAGAGCCTCGTCTCCCCCTGAGCTTCCTTGCTGAGTCTGGAGTAGAATGAGGACTGAGGCCTGAAGGTCCTGACACGGCATCGGTCTGCCCCTCACTCCCACTGTCCGACAAGCTCCTCTGTGGGCTGGACCGGCGGGACTTCTCACCGAAAAGACTGCGTCCTCTGTACCCCGGCGAGGGGCCTCTAAAAGCTCCAGCGAGTTTGTTGAGGATGGGGGAGGAGGAGGCCAGGCCATCGAGCCGGTCGCGGGTCGTAGCAGCAGGGAGGAACCAGTCAGCACACGACAAGCAGGGAGCAGGTGGGGCGCTCAGACGCTCCTCGATGCCTGCCTCCAACACCTCCAACTGCAGCAAGGTGGCTTTCACCTGAGATCAGAACATGAACTCTTCCTCTGTACTGCCAATAAATAACCAAACAACGAGCACAAAATGACTGGATTTTATTCTGAAGCTCACCTGATCGACGTAAACACAGTCAGGTCCTGGAGAGCCCAGAGCTGGGGAAGCACAGCCACCTGCTTCCAACAGGACACACTAAAAATTACTTCTGAACATTACTGTTACAGTTCTTTAAAACCAAAGATAATAAACCAGACCAACACTTTTGCTGTAAAATACATTGCATACGGGTGTGTTTTTTATTTTATTTTTAATTTTTGTTACTTTTAGTACCACAAGATCACATGTGTCAAACTCAAGGTCCGTGGGCCAAATCCAGCCCGCCATAACCATTCCTGTGACTCCACAGACAGAACTTCAAGATAATAGTTGTGTGCTTCAGTATTACTTTAGTCAAATCAAATCAGTTTTTGTGATTATAATGCCAAATTACTCAAACATAAAATATTAAATTTTTAGAAGTAGTCATTGAATGCAGAGAAAATTATATTTTACCAGTTTGTCAATAGGTCGATTTATCAATACATTCTGCCGTGTCCTGCCTTTTGAGGACGTTCATGATCTTGAATAAAAATGAGTTTGACGCCCCTGCACTGGATGATACATATGGGATAATGTAAAAAGGGCTGTCAGAGTTGCAATGAGTTTATGTAAGGTGGGTGAATGATCTGATTTGACTGTTTATTGCAGTAATCCACATTAGTAGCAGAAATAGAGGGCCCCAAATTTTTTTCGCTTAGGACCCCATGGAGGCTTGTGCCGGCCCTGCTCAAGGGCCCAGAGTGGGGCAAATGAGGGTGGAGGCAGGTGTGGGTGTTTCACCTCTCCCACCAACATTATGATGTTGTTGGGCCGGGGAGTTGAACCGGCAATCTTCCAATCACAGGCCCACCATCTCTGACCTCTGCACCACCACTCCCCCTCAAAAGACTCAAAATTACGGTACTTTATTTTATCCTAAAAATGTTACAATGTCTTAGTTTTAACATTGGATGTGTTCATTGTTCCTCACTGTGAATAAAACAGGTCTAAAGATTTGAAAATCATTTTTTTTTAATCTACATTTTACACAACATCCTAACTTTATTGAAACTAGGATATTATCAAAGGTGGGCGCCAGACCGCTAGGGAGCGCTAATCCGCTTATAGCGGACCTAAACAATTTGTTAGCTTTACAGCGGATTGACTAACTTTTATAATTCATAAGCGGATTTGCGCTATTTTTATTTAAAATGCAGTACCGCTAATAACTAATTATCTATCAGTAAAAACGAAAAAAACGTATTTACGGGCTCTTAAATCAACCGGACGACTGCTAACAGACCATATCCTGTCAGCGCCGGATGTGGTCCGTGACAAAAAAGCGTCCCCCTCAGTCTCTTGGCTAGAGAGAGCGCTCTCTTAGCTATAGCAGTTAGCAGCCAGTGTGTTACTCTGCAGCCTTATTGCTTGTTTTCGAAGAGTCAGACGAAGAGTTTTTAACATGGAGGGTGAACTTATGGATGTTTCTCAGCGGCCTACGCGACGCGTCTGGATTAAAAAAAGTAGTTCGCCATTTGCCCTCTTCAAAATGGCGGCGGCCACAGAAGCTAAGGACTTTCCAAGAAAACACGGTAAAAACAATTATTTCTTTGCTGAGAAAAAATATATTTCTTAGCTGACTTTATAGCACAAGGTTTTTCTGAGCTTAACCGGTTCACGAAATGGTCAAATCTGCTGGATTAAAAAAAGTAGTTCGCCATTTGCCCTGTTCAAAATGGCGGTTAGCGTGTTAGCATTAGCATCCGCTAGCATTGCTAATACATAAGCGCTTTTGAAATTGCGGACCTAAATAAATTAATAAGTGCTTTAGAAATAGCGGAACTAATTTTTGGATTAGCGCTGCCCAGCACTGGATATTATAAAACTAATTATAATGAAAATGAATACAAAGATCTGTTTCAATTTTTTTTTTCTGCAAGCCCTGCCTGACTACCCCTACCTAAACTCTACACTTGAAACGTTCAAATATAATAAGGATTACCGTAATAAAACAATATACATTTTCTTTATAAAGGAAGAAAGTGTTTTTTTTCCCCTCACCTCCATCAGATGTCTCGTGTTTCAGTGCGTTCAGTGCCTCTCTGTTCCTGTTTCTCTTCATGTCCAGGTCAACAATCTGAAATATAATCAAACAAGAATTGTTGGACGTTTGCTTTTCTATCATTCACAGATAACGGCTAGAAAATAAACAAATCTGAGAAACAAAAAGAAAAAACACAAAACTGCCAGCTGGAATTCAAGGATCTAGAGTGGTTAAAGCAGTCGTCTTCCAATGAGAGATGAGGGTTTGATTCCAGCAGCAGTCACATGCTGAAGTGTCCCTGGGCAAGACAGAACCCCCATTTGTCTCCGATGTAGGGTTGCCAACCATCCCTTGAAAAATGGAATTGTCCCGTATTTAGAAACAAATGTACGCGTCCCTTATTGGTCTGTAGCGGGACGCACTTTGTCCCGTAATATCGTGAGAATCAAAACTATTCTGTCAACGTCAATGGAGTTGATAAATAATGATGCGCTTTATGTCGATTTTTATTGTTAAGAAGCCGCTCTGCTCTGTGACCAATCAGCTGACAGCCTTTTACACACGTGATTGAAACTACAGAATCCGGCTCATCTCATTGGTCCAGTCTTGGCAGTTTACGGAAGACACGGCAGCGACAGGATTTGAAGAAGAAGGCAGCATTATGGATGCGAGCGGCAAACATTCAGGGGATTTAAACAGTGAACATAGATCACCTTCGAGCCTGACTACTCCCCCCAGGAAAAAAAAGAAACGGCTGCAAAAATACAGTCGAGTGGGAAAAGGAAGTGGCTGGAACGCGTGAATGATAATGGCTACAAAGCGAACTGTACTGTCTGCAAGCGTACTTTTTCTGTAGCCCACGGTGGACAGTTTGATGTGAAACAGCTTCTGCAGTTGGACACATAAGAAACGTGAAAGACAACAAAACCAGGAGAACCCTTGACCAATTTGTTCTGCACCGGGCAACACCAGAGGCAGATATGGTATGTAAAAAAAATAAATAAAATGGGGGGAGAGTAAGGATAAGTTTAATGCGTAAAAGTGTGAGCATGAATGTGAGAGCAGGCCAAAAATGTGATCTTTACTACAAGTGGAAAGCCATGGCCTTTGAGGCACAATGTGTTTATGTTTACAAATTTACTACAAACTTTATTTGCACGTTGCACTAAATGCACTATTACAGAATGTTCGTATTGATTTTTTGTTATTTAATACTGTTTTAAGTTATTAAGCAGGACAGAGGTCTGTTTAAGAAAGATACATAATTTTCAAAAGATATGTTTGTTTCTGGCAATTCTATTTGCACTAAAAATAAATGGTTAATTGTGTAATAATTTGTTTATACATATTTTTATAATTCAAAAACAGTATCCAAATGAATTCAGGTTGATTTCAAAGTGAGGAGGGGCAGGCAGGGTGTCATTGCAAGTTATCATTCATGCTAATTGTTGGTTAGCAGCCTGTTTGTTTGTTCTTTACGTAATTTTGCAGTTTTTATTGTACATGAAAATATATAAATCGGCGTTTATTTATTTATTTAAAAAGCCATAATCACTTCGATGAGTAAATTTGTATTTCTGTCTCAGCATTTCCGTTTCACTGCGTTTATAAACATCACAGGCCGCTGTTTATTGTATTACAAATCTGATAATCGCAGATAATTAGGATGCATAATAGTTCTGTAATGGCGTCACAACTCTTTGAATCATAATCAAATCACATCTTGACCCACGCTGGTTCCGAACCGGCCCGGTCGTTTCTTCGTCTCCTACATGTTTTCATGTGATTTTATTTACCTGCTGTTTGGTGCTCAGAACGTCTTCAGCCGCCTCTTCAACTTCTGTCAAAATGTCCAGCGCATGTTTTGAAAGAAGGTCCATGTTGGCGGTGTGTCCTTACAAAAACACTCCGTGCTGAAACTGCGACCGGAAATAAAGTGACCGCGTGAGTGCGACGTACTGTCTTTTTCAGTCAGGTAATAAATCTTATTGAGCCTCGTGGGCTCATTTACAACAGCGACCCGCTAAAACTAAAGAATGATGAACATCAATGGTAGAAACTATTAAACAATAAACAAACAATAAACAATAGAAAAACAAAAGAGAGAAATACATAGTTTTTTTTATTTTTTAACAAAGTCTCAACCTGGTTAGATGATCTCCCTGGATTACTGAGCAGCATCAGCACCTTTAGGCTGATTGGTGACTCTAAATTGACCCTAGGTGTGAGTGTGAGAGTGGATGGTTGTTTGGTGTGAGTGAGACAGGTCCCTCTTGTAAATGAGTCCCCGTGACTCAACGAGGCTAGCCTGTATAAATAAAGGTTGAATGAATGAAAAATGATTTCAGTTAGAGGCAGAAGGAGACTTTTGTTTATCTACACTCAGTCTTGTTGAGCAGAAGCACCAAAACCTGCTCAGGGGCACTTTAATGCAAAAAAAAAAACAGTATTCAATCTGCAGATATCTGTAATTTAATCTCAGTTGTATGAACTGCATTTGTTAATCATCATAAGTGAGGTGTTTTATTAAAACAAGTCTGTTTAACACAAAATTGCCCGCCGGTGTGCAGTGGGCTCTGTACGGCAGGTGGCGCTGTGGTCCTGCCGCTGATCCAACAGAATTAAAGAAGAGAAGAAGAAGAAGAGAGTGGATAAACAAACATCGATGGACTCACGGCGGGACGGAAGTCAGTCGTAAAATGGAGAGTCCGGAGTTGTCCTTTACTTTGGCTTACGTGGTGTTTTCTCTCTGCTTCATATTTACTCCTAATGAGTTTCGAGCTGCCGGTTTGACGGTTCAGAACCTGTTCTCCTCCTGGCTTGGCAGCGAGGATGTCGGCTTCATCCAGTACCACCTCCGGAGGACCAGCTGCACCGTCCTGGTCCACTCGGTCCTGCCTTTAGGTCTGCGCAGACAACAACATGAAAACAAACACATGTAACTCTTGTCAGAGTCAGCCACAGATATATATATATATATCTGTGGAGTCAGCAGTCTGTATTACACATAAGATCTTTGACAGAGTCAGCAGTCGTCTGTATTCAGCGGATCTTTGGCACTTCCTGTTGATCAGTAGTCTTTTTTTTTTCTTTTCTTTTTTTTTCAAACATAAAATTGAGTTGCTCAAGTTTACAACATAAATCGGGGAAAACTAGTCATTCAATGAGAAACAAACAGGTTAATAAAGACTAAGACAGGTAGTTCAAATGGTAGTTCATTTTTAAGTTTCCTGTTAACCACTCTCAATGGGTTACAGTCATTCAAAAAAAAGATTTTTTTAAACATTCTTTTAAGTTTAACAAAGTCTGATTTTTAACAATATATGATGGTTTTCTTTAGATTTTAATATTGTGAAGATACATTTTGACCAAAGATGTGTGTAAATATGAATAAAACTGTTATTTCAGTTTTTTCCCTTTAAATCTTGTTAATATCAAATGCGTTTTATTACAGTAATCATCTAAAAAAATCTAAACATAAAGACCTGGGGCCTCATGTATCAAAAACCTGCGTGGATTTCCTACTGAAAAGTGACGTACGGTGAAATCCAGAAAAGTGTCTACGCACAAAAAGATCCAGATTTATCAAACTGTGCGTACACCTGAATCCACGCACATTCCTTTTGTACATCACAATTGACGTGGAACTGAGCGCACGTGAGACACCTCCCCTGACACGCCTACATTTACATATGTTAAACAGATGCAAATTACTTCCTGCATGTGTGAAGGACATGTTTGTTTGATCCCTGCGCGATCAGAAATGATTTCTAGATTCGGGAAAATAATGAATTCAATATAATATGAGTGAGGACAAACATCCTAAGTAAGAATAGTAATAAAATGTGTTCATCATGCAAAGAACGAGTGATTGTCGGTATTTGTGTGCGCGCGCACCCTGCTGTGGTGCGCGAACCGGCTCATTCATTCATTCTGTGTGGAAATATTAACTTTGCGCACGAGTTTATTACCATTATTACTGTAAACACAGAGGAACTTACTTGGATGTTTGCTAGAACATAGATCTTTGTTTATGTAGATGATGTGAAGAAACGAGTCTGTGCGTCTTGGTGGAGACTTTTCATGACATGATGTTGGAGTCTCCAGACGCAGCGCGCGCCCCGCAGCCCTGTGCGCAGTCTGTCTGTGAAGCTTTTGCTCTCCTACAAGTTATATAAGGTGTACTTTCACGTGTCATTCTGGAGAAATCTACAATAAACGCAGATAATGAAACACCTCCAGCTGCAGTGTCAACACCGGCGAGGGTGCGCGCGCTCCAAGCGCGACCACTCAGCCTTTGGAATCATATGGATGACATTCCATTGGACATGATCAGGCTTTGCGTGGACTGGACTGCACAGTCCCGATCGACCTGCAGCTCCCTCTGTGGAACAGTTTGACCGCTGCTTCTGTATGCACGCGTGATGCACGGCTCCCCAGAGCGCAGCAGTAGTGCCAAACTGGAAAATTATTATTTCTGAAAACGGCTGATAAGCCATATCCTAGATCAGAAAACTATATCTGTTTCTAAATAAATGCTCTGCGTGTTACACTATTTATTATAACCTCCAGTAAGGCTGAATGAATCCGTTCCTGTTAAATTTATTTTTGGCACAACGTTGCGCGTCCTTTATTTCACTGTGTCATGTGGATGTAATACTTGTTAATCGTGTGTTTGGAGGGAATATTAATCATTTACACATCTTGAACTGTTAATAATAATAATAATAATTATAATAATAATAATAATGAATTCAATTTATAACGCACTTTCCATTAATGGAAATCTCAAAGTGCTACAAGGTGCAACATATTTGAATGTCAATAAGACAAATAATAAAACAATTAGAATCAACAACAGTATCAACTCAGATCAAAAGTAGAATCATGAGGAGGAAGAGTATGCTCGGTTAAAAAGAAAGGTCTTCAAGCCGCTCTTAAAGTCAACCACAGATTGTGGGGCTTCAGTTTCACAGCGGCACCTGTAAGTGTCGCCAAAGGAAATATAACCACAGAAACGTGCGTACGCAAGCAGGGGAGCAGCCGTGGATTTGTACGGGGATGCGCAGATATTCCCGTTCATATCAGATTTGATACATACGCCACTTTGCGTGGAAAGTGACGTGCGCAATGTTTTTGTGCGTGCGCATGGTTGATACATGAGGCCCCAGCCCACTCAACGAGGCGTCCACTAACTGCCTCACCAGTTCTCTGTTGGGATCGCCCTGGCAGATGACAATAGCCAATCAGTGATGGAGAAAGGTCAGAGGAGCTTTGCTATGAAATAATGATGAATGATTGTTTGAAATTCATTTAATAGTTAACTCAGAAACCGCCGATCTGACTCCAAATCCGCCCAAATTATCACCACCCGCCCGAAGCTATTTGTAGCCGCTAAGTAGAGAGTGAAAACCGCCCAAATGGCGGTAAACCGCCCAATCTGGCAACACTGCCCTTGCTTCTCTATCAGCATTTATAAAAACACTGAAAACACAAGAGTGACCAGGACACTGACAGCCAATAAAAACAGAGTTGTTTGTCACGCCCCAACCCACGCCCCCACCGGATTTGTCACGAGTCACGAGCGAATTAAAACATGTCCAACGTTGCTTTGTGAACCTCTGATGATTTCTGCTGGATTTTGTGTTGTAGGATGAGTGATTTGTGGTTTTATTAAATTTTTTAAACAGTTATATTATCATATAAACACAGAATATCGCAGCGCAGAGACAGGAGGAGGTGGAGCATTCCAGACATTCCAGACCAGCGCAGCGACATGAGGAAGTCACGAGCGAATTAAATCATGTCCAAACGTTGCTTCGTGAACCTCTGCTGGTGTCTGCTGGATTTTGTGTTGTAGGATGAGTGATTCGTGGTTTTATTAAATTTTTTTAACAGTTATATTATCATCTAAACACAGAATATCGCAGCGCAGAGACCGGAGGAGGTGGAGCATTCCACACATTCCAGACCAGCGCTGAGACATGAGGAAGTCACGAGCGAATTAAATCATGTCCAAACGTTGCTTCGTGAACCTCTGATGATTTCTGCTGGATTTTGGGTTGTAGGACTAGCGCTCCATGGTTTTATTTTATTTTATTAGAAGGTTTTATTACCATAAACACAGAATATCGCAGCGGCTCTGAGCAGAGAGCAACAGGGGGCGGAGCAGATCCCAAGTTCAGCTGCAGAGCACTGTGCCATATATGGCTCTGAGGGGAGGGAGCAGAATGCTTTTCTGCGCTGAAAATATTTCTAAGTCCCAGAGAGTCCCAGAGTGTTCAAATATCGCAGACCCAAGCTTTAATTTACAAACTGTTGCCCTATATTAAACATTTGAGATAAAATTGGATTTTTTAATCTTTTTTGAGAGACGGGCTCGTCTCGGTTAGCTTTCGTTTCATTTTTGTTTACCGGTATAATGTTATGAATAGCTCAGAAACCACTCGGTGGATATTTTTTCTGCTCCCAGAGTGTAATTATATGGCTTTAATTTACAAACTGTTGCCCTGTATTAAACATTTGAGATGAATTTTGATTTTTTATTCTTTTTTTGAGAGACGGACTCGTCTCGGTTAGCTTTCGTTTCATTTCCGTTTACCGGTATAATGTTATAAATAGCTCAGAAACCACTCGGTAGATATTTTTTCTGCTCCCAGAGTGTAATTATATGGCTTTAATTTACAAACTGTTGCCCTATATTAAACATTTGAGATAAAATTCGAATTTTTATTCTTTTTTGAGAGACGGACTCATCTCGGTTAGCTTTCGTTTCATTTCCGTTTACCGGTATAATTTATGAATAGCTCAGAAACCACTCGGTGGATATTTTTTCTGCTTCCAGAGTGTAATTATATGGCTTTAATTTACAAACTGTTGCCCTGTATTAAACATTTGAGATAAAATTTGATTTTTTTATTCATATTTTGAGAGACTGACTCGTCTCGGTTAGCTTTCGTTTCATTTCCGTTTACCGGTATAATGTTATAAATAGCTCAGAAACCACTCGGTGGATATTTTTTCTGCTCCAGAATTTACAAACTGTTGCCCTGTATTAAACATTTGAGATAAAATTCGATTTTTTAATTCGTTTTTTGAGAGACGGACTCATCTCGGTTAGCTTTCGTTTCATTTCCGTTTACCGGTATAATTTATGAATAGCTCAGAAACCACTCGGTGGATATTTTTTCTGCTCCCAGAGTGTAATTATATGGCTTTAATTTACAAACTGTTGCCCTGTATTAAACATTTGAGATAAAATTTGATTTTTTTATTCGTTTTTTAAGAGACGGACTCGTCTCGGTTAGCTTTCGTTTCATTTCCGTTTACCGGTATAATGTTATAAATAGCTCAGAAACCACTCGGTGGATTTTTTTCTGCTCCCAGAGTGTAATTATATGGCTTTAATTTACAAACTGTTGCCCTGTATTAAACATTTGAGATAAAATTTGATTTTTTTATTCATTTTTTGAGAGACGGACTCGTCTCGGTTAGCTTTCGTTTCATTTCCGTTTACCGGTATAATGTTATAAATAGCTTAGAAACCACTCGGTGGATTTTTTTCTGCTCCCAGAGTGTAATTATATGGCTTTAATTTACAAACTGTTGCCCAGTATTAAACATTTGAGATAAAATTCGATTTTTTTATTCGTTTTTTGAGAGACGGACTCGTCTCGGTTAGCTTTCGTTTCATTTCCGTTTACCGGTATAATGTTATAAATAGCTCAGAAACCACTCGGTGGATATTTTTTCTGCTCCCAGAGTGTAATTATATGGCTTTAAAGCTATAGTATGTAAGATTGTAATGTAGTCTGTAACTTTTCAAACAATATATTTTTAACATATTTCTTCACTCAGTCACTATCTACTGACAAACTGATGTTAGACAAAGTAATCTCTGAAAAAA